>OX451219.1:60306049-60377997 GCA_949628195.1 Phasia obesa
CTCTTATACCTATCAGCTAAAGAGTAGCTAAGGTCTACAGGTAGTCATTAAAGGCGTAGATTCATACGTTGATCCAGCTGAAATAAGAGCTGGATAAACAGCGGGTCTTAAAATAAAAAGTGTAGATAATCTCCGAAATCGAGAACGTGTCCCCCAAAACACTATTTCGTGTTGAACTGAAACCTGGAGATATCAGATTGCAGAAGAACGAAACGCACCCCTTTTATAATCTGAAATGTCTGTTACACTGTAAAATAACCGTAGAGGAGCATAAGCGATCAATGTTATCAGCGTCCAGTGTCTAAATTGTCAAGAATATGGTCATACTTACTGCAAGTTGTCTCCGGTTTGCGTTATATGTAGCGAGCTATATTGTTCCGCCCAATGCGACAAAGCAAGGGATGACTCGAAAGTTAAAAAATGTAGCAATTACAGTGGAAATCACACTGCTAACTACAGAGGTTGAAGAGTGTTTTCCATGGTAAGGAAAACCAATAACACAACATGTTTCATACACAGATATGTTAAAAACCAATCATACTTCAGTACACAAAGTACACAAATTTGGAGTAGAATTAGTTCTACTCCAAATTTGCACCCAGAACCTGAAGAAAAAACATCATCTGGTAACTATAATCGCCTCGAAGCAATCATCGAGACATTGCTGCATTCGTCAAACAGTTTTATGAGTTATATGAGCAGCATGATGCAAGAAATGGTACGCATGAAATCTATGATGTTTCAAGCGGTACTAAACGAACCATGAAACGTTTAAAAATATGTTTCTGGAATGCAAAAGGCATACGCCAATACAAAAATGAACTCGATTACTTTCTTAATAACCAACAAATTGATGAATTGATGTTCAGAGACTCACCTAACAACAAAGCATGTGAAGTATCGGTACTGGCCAAAATCAATAACCTGATGTTATTTATTTTGCCGTGATTAAGGGTATTCCAAGAGAAATGATTACTGTTGAACCGTCAATTGAATTATACTCAGATAATTCACCCACTATTGTCTATATAGGGAACCAGCAACCAACTAGAACAAGAAATAATTGGTTGAAATATAGGAAGTTTCTCAGTACTCAAAGTCTAATTGACCAAAGTCTAATTGATTTTGATTAAAACCTTAAATCAGCTGCCAAACATGCAACAGTAACCCGACAAGCTAGATACAATCAAATTTATTTTGTAGATGTCAACTCAAATCTAGACTTAAAGATTGCACGAAACTGCTAAGACAGCTACTAGAATCTCGAATAGTAGCATCTCTGAAAAATTATATGTAATTATATATATGTACTGATATAGTTGAGTTGCCATCAGTAGATTTGAATTTAGCGATATTAAATGGGCAATAACGGATTTACACCAAAAAAGCCCCTGGAGTCGATAAAACAATTAACAAAATGTTATTTGAATTGCCTTGTATAGGTCGCAGAATTCATTTTTTTTTCTAATCCCATCTTACGTCTTGAGTACTTTTCCACAGAGTGGAAGGTGTCTTTGATTACTATGATTCCTAAACCATGAAAAGACCACACAAAAGTAGAATCATACAGACCTATAAGCCTATTATTAAACATATCAAAGCTGTTTGAGAGAATATTAATAACTAAGCTGAATCCAATTCTTAGCACGAAAGGATCTATTCCGAACCACCAATTCGGCTTCAGAAAACAACATAGTGCGATCGTACCAACACACAGATTAGTAAATGTAATCAAAAATTTTTATCGACGTTTTTCAAGCATTTGGCAAAGTTTGGCACGAAGGCATATATAAGTTAAAGTTGAACTTGCCCGAAAACGTCTGTAAGCTACTAAAAAAAAATCGAATGTTTTTAGTAAAAGAAGGAGATTTTTTAAGTTCGCCACAGCTCATTGAACCGGAGTTCCCCTAGGTGGTATTTTGGGACCAATTTTATATATACTCTACACATCAGATATGCCAATTAGCACCCGAGTCCACACATCAACATTTTCGGATGACAGAGCTTTTTAAAGTATTCATGAAAGCGCCCAAGTAGTGTCACAACTTTTACAAGAACACATGCTTAATTTGGAAAAATGGAAAATAAAGGCGAATGAACAAAAATGCACTCATATAGCTTTCACACTGCGTAAGGAATCATGCCCCCTATTCGCAAAAATAATCAAATGATACCTCAGCTTTCAGACGTCAAATACCTCGGCATACATTTTGACCGTTGCCTTTCTTGGAATTCAAGTTAACACAAATGAAATTAAAGGCAGTACAACTAAATTGGCTTATTGACAGAAACTCCACCCTAAGATTAGATTGTAAACTTCTACTGTACAAGTCGATCCGGAAACGATTTTGTGTTATGGCATTCAACTATGAGGCACTGCCTCAGCTATCAATGTTGAAAAAATTCATAGGCGCCAAAATAGGTTCTACGTATGATTACAGTTGTTCCCTGGTATATAAAAACTCGAACATCCACAAAGACTTAAACATGTCATCAGTTAAAGCAGAGATAGCGAAACATGCAGTAACGTATCTAAACAAACTTGAATCTCATCCAAACCCTTTGGCGCGTAACATACTAAGTGAACCTGCTTTTCTTGGCCGTACATCAGAGGGATGACAATTGATTGCAAAAACCGTGAAACAAACATTATTTTTGTCTAGCACTGGCTGGATTTAAAAAGTATATTATTTATTTTAGACTTAAGATATGCGTAATTATTGTTAGTTCAAAAATATTGAAGATACAATAAACAATTTATAAAAAAAAAAAACAAATATTTCTTATCAATATTGTCCACATTTTTATTGCTTAAATTAAAGAGGGTCATTAGCCCTTATTGTTTTTGTTTTTTTTTAAGTAGCAATTCAATATGCCGTTGTAAAAAATAAAGAGAAAGAAAGAAAAAAAAATTACAGACAACTTTGTTGTTGTATTAAAACAGGTTTGTTTTATTCGTTTTTGTTTGAAATTATTCACACAATGTATGTTTTGTTTTTTGTTAATGCGAGCTAAAAAAAAAATCGCGTCCGCACTTATCAACGCCAAAAACAGAACTGCTATGTAATAATATACGAACAAAAAAAAATGAAGTGGAATCTCTTGGGTATAGCTTTATACTCAAAATATATCTTTATATAAGACAATTAAGCATGGGGGCGGATCGTTAATGATTTTTGGATGGTTTTCTTCGTCTGGCGTTGGCCCAAATGTCAGATTTCAGGACAATATTACCGCTGCTGATTACCTGGGTATTCTCCAAAACAATATGTTTGCAGAAGACGACATGCCCTTAAGTTGCCATTTTATGCAGGAGAACTACCCGAAACATTCCTTTAGATCTTTAAAATGTTGGATCAACGAAAGCAAGTACCCTATGAGAAGTAAAAGTTATAATAAAAACAATATAATTTGTGTAAAATGCAAGACACAAGTATTGGAATGTGATGTGGCTTTACAATACGATGTTTTTGAAAAATCTCTAAAACGGCGTTTGATAAACTTTAAAACAACCTCGCTCTTGGATATAAGAGTATACTTGCCCTACTTTAGATATATGATTTCATGCTGGCTTTTGAATTAGCAATTATAAGTAAGAAACTTTAAAAAATACTACAAAAATAATACTTTATTTCTTATAGGGAATAATGTTTTACAATTAAGCAAAAATCAGCCATGAGAATGACTTCATATAATTTATGCTTAGCAGCGAAAGGGTTAATGAAGATGAAATAGAAAATAAATAAAAAATAAACAAAAGAAACAAATGTGACGCTAAAACAGTTGTTGTAAAAAATGAGGTGTCACTTATGAAGCAGAAGTTAAAATTAAAAAATACTGAAGGCTTAAACAAAGTTGTTATAAATGATTTTTTATGTAAAGAGACAGTGGAATTATGGCTTTTAGTTTATATATGTTAAAGTAGGTAATGTTTATGCAAAAAAAAATCTTAAATCAAAACATATCATTATCAAAACAATTAATGATGTGGATAAATTGTTAACTAGTTCAACAGTAGGCGAAAGAAGAAACATTTTAGCTGATGTTGAAATACTTGATGATGATTATGGTGAAGATGCTGAACGATTCACGTCACCAAACTAATATTTTTTTTTTTTATAGTAACGTGTAATTTCAGCTTTTTTCATTAATATTTTTTTATGAATACAAAGTATTTTCCTAATTTAAATCCTTTTCATTATTATATGAACGACGTTAATTAAGATCATTTAATATATTATCAATAAATGCAAGAAGTATTTCATCAATTAATAAATTTTATAAATTTCACTCATATTTGTCTCAAATGTTGATAATGCTGGAAGTAATAGCTATTCAAGAAACCTGGTTTGATAAAAAGATTAAAAACTTAAACTATTAATTGTTTTGATGTTGTGCATGGATATGGTGGAACATCTATGTACATATGTATATAAGTAAGCTACTTAAGTATTATTTGATAACTACCAAAAGTATGAATTTTCTGGATTTAATTTCGATATAGTTCCCACATATTTGCATTAATAACAAGCCACTTGTTATTACCTCACTATATACATAGGTCTCAAAAATACATTATAAAAACATTTCTTCGAAATTAACGTAAATGTTCTTATATTTTTGTATCAACTTGATTTTGATGAATATTTTGACTGAATCCAGTTTTGTATCGAATCACACCTTTGTAACTAGACCAAAAAGCATTGATTGTGTTTTTAGCAATTTTTCGAGAAATGTGAATATCAGTTCGATTCAAAATCAGTTATCGGATCACAATCTAATATATTGTAAGATAAAAGCAGACTTTCAACGCACTGGATATATCGCAAAAAAAAACTCCAAAAAATTGCAAATCGTCTAAAACGCATTAGCAAAGTAATACAAAATAGTAGCACAATCTTAATGAATGACTATTATGAATATAACATATCGTCGTCTTAACATGCAAACCTGCTATATACACTTTTTAGGCAAAGTGAGGTTTTGATGCCGTTCGGTAGAGAATGGGATGACGCATCTACCAACTTATAATTTTTCTTCAATTGGAGTTTCAAGGTATGTAAAAAGGTCTGATGAGAAAAACTGCTAAATCCACGCATAGAAAAATTTTTGAAAGAAAAACTGCTAAATCCATAACATTGATATTCTTTTTTTTTTTTTTTGTTAACTAAAAACTCCAAATTAGCTGTTTTTTATTGTAATATGGGCAACACTATAGTAAATTGTCAGTTTAATTTAAAAAACTTAATTTTTCTTAGACACCGTTGAATTTAGGCGAAAAATTATATTTTATTTTTTGTGATTTTTCTGGTGAAGACTTGATATTCTTTTAAATTCGGTTCAATTTGTGTGAATTAGTGGAACATTTTTCAAATTAAGGGTAAGTTTATATGTATGTGGTGGGAGTTATTTAATTCAGTTTAGACGAAAAATTATGAAAAAACGGAGTTTTATTATAATGGTTTTGACTTGAAACTTACTGTTGCAGATGTCAGATGTTCCAGATGAACGGGGTTCTGCCATTTTAATTTCACCAATAACAAGTGATTATGAAGATCTGACAACTGCCAATAGTGGACTAACGGGTTTAGTTCCCTATGACATAAATTCAGATTCTGAAACTGATAGTAACTACCCTGAAAAGAGCAAGAAAAGAAGTAAAATATCACAAACGCAGAAGTCTAATTGGTTTGCAGAGAAAAACAACAAATTGAGAGAATCTGGTAAAAGATATATGGGTAAACGAAAAAAAGAAACATGGGATTATGAAGTGCCGAAAAAATCAAAAATAATAACACAAAGGTGCAACTGCAGACAAATGGAACGTGGTACTTTTAAGTGTGGGACTTTTACAGAAGATGAGAGAAAATATATTTTTAAAAACTTTTGGGAAATGAACTGGAAAGAAAAAAAGGTATACATTACATGACTTGTAACATCAGTTCCAATAAAAAGATATCGGGGAAAAAAATCTGATAAAGGGTCTAGGAGACATCAGACCTTCATATATTATCTAAAGAAACAAGACAATCGAAGCAAAGTATGCAGAACTATGTTTCTTAATACCCTCGGTATTGGAAGATGGAGTGTGCTTCATTGGAAAAATGAACAAATACTTTCTGAAGACTCCAGTAGTTCTGTCGTAGCCGCCCGTCGTTCTGTTACCCAAAAAGTTTCCTCTACTCGCTACGCTAAGGATCGCGAAGAGCTAAATCTATTCTTGGATTCTTAGCCTACTATGGAGTCCCATTACTGTCGCGACACATCCACAAAAAAATATTTACAACCAGAGTGGCAAACAAAAATGTCCCTTTACCAGTTTTATAAAAAGGATTGGTGCAAAAGTCGTGATGTGCGGAGTCTTTCTATTGCTGCATTTTGTAATGCTTTTGACGCAAAAAATTGGGCTTTATACATTCCAAAAAACCCCCAATGCGAAAAATGTTCATTGTTTAAAGTTGGAAATTTAACGGAAAAAAATATTTAGAGGACCAACAGAAAAAGGAATAGGCTAGGAGAGAAAAAGAAAGAGACAAAAGTGATAAAAATGTCGTATTTACTGTTGATATGCAAGCAGTTCTGATGGCTCCTAAGTCAAAAATTAGTAGTTTGTATTATAGAACAAAATTACAGGTACATAATTTAACATTTTACAATTTAAAAGATAGAAACGGATACTGTTTCTTATGGAACGAAACTGAAAGAGGGCTAGGCTCCGAAGAGTTTGCGAGCATATGGGTGAATTTAATTGAAAAGGTTGTATTGCCGGAAGTGGATTCCTCGGAGACACCTCAAATAATATTTTACAGTGATGGATGTAATTATCAGAATAGTAATTGTGTGATGTCTAATGCTTTGTTATCTACGGCCTTAAACCACAAAATTGTTATTGAGCAAAAGTTTCTAGAAGTAGGCCATACTCAAATGGAAGCTGACTGTATTCATTCCACCATCGAGCGGGCACTAAAGAATAAAGACATTTATGTTCCTGCAGATTATGTTGAAGTCTGTAAATCAGCTAGGAAAAGACCAAAGCCATACAATGTAAATTACCTAAACTACTCGTTTTTCAAAAAATTTGATGCTGTGCAATTCTTCAAAAGTATCCGACCTGGGCGCAACAAAGGTGATGCGAAAGTCACTGATATTCGTGCATTACAATATAACCCAAATGGTGAAATTCTTTTTAAGTTAAGATATACTGAGGAGTGGCAAAAGTTGCCTCAAAGAAAATCATCCCAAATAGTTCCCAAATCCTTTTCTCAGCTTCCAAACCTCTACGAAAATCGAAGAAAGATCACTGTCAAAAAGTTTGAGGACTTACAACATTTGAAGAGATCACTTCCCGAAGATTACCGTTCCTTTTATGATAACTTACCTCATGAATAAATTTAAAAATACATAACAGCGAGCTTCTTTAAAGAGCTACCTATTGTACTGTTAGCATTAGTTCTTTTGTTACTATTTTGTTTTCTTGAAAAGCATTTTTTTGTTAATTTTGTTAGCTACAATTATTTTATTATTATTCTTAATTTTTAGTGTTATTACATGGATTTTTGTAATAAAAGGTACTTGTGAAATTAAAAAAGAAAACCTGCTATATCCACCATAATATTTTAAATCGATGCTAAGTTACGAAATCGGTTATAACTCCGTAATTACCATATTTATTTTTATAGATTGAAGTCATGGATGTAGAATACCATAAAATAAACCAACTATATTTTTGTTTTTCTTCTATAGTTGCAAATATGATATATAGGAAGTTTTTTGTCTCTCCTGTAAAATTTACTGAAAGGGAGTTAGCAGGTTTGCATGTTAAGACGACGATATCCAAAAATTGTAATGATTCCAGAAAAATGTGGAACTTTATAAATAAGCAACTTGGAAAAAGTCAACAGTCTATAACGGTTTGGTTACGTATAATGACACAGTTATTTCAAATGATCTAGTAGGGCAAAAGCTTTCAACACTTTCTTTTATAATTCAATTGAGGAAATGAAAGATTCTATTCCCCAGTACTCAATTGATGCGATAAACTTATTAGAAACCTTATTTCATGCAAATAGTCGTTTTAGTTTTAATGACATAAATAAAACCCACATCGACCAAATATGACAGAAATTAGAAATGAATAAGAGTCATGGCTGCGACAATATTACTGCAAAAAAGCTTTTAGTCCGCAAAAATGCTATTTCTTTTGTTTATGTACAAAATTCAAGAAAAATTATTTTTGAAAAACTTTCTACTTATCGGGAGGAAAACAATGTTTTATTTATTTAAAAGTTGCTGGGATGGAGGAGGCAGTTATTAATGTTATTGAATATATTTACATTGGGCTAGATGATGGTTACAGAGGAGTTGCAGGCGTATTCTTTGATTTATCAAAAGCAAAGAGTTTGAAATTTGATGTCAGAAGCTTTGGTTTGCGGGAATAATAACGGAATCTGAAAACGTTAAATGTCTGGGTATATAAAAATAGTAGAATAAAAAGAAAAGTTTCTACCGGAATTTGTATACTTTATAAATTCAAAAGTACACTGGCGCCTAAACAATCCCTAGTTTATTTGCATCTTTCATATCTTCCCATGATTTATTGATGTAAATCAAGCCTGGTCTTTAAGATGCTACATTCAGCTTAAAATAAAGCATTAAAAATTGTATTTAATCTTCCAATAAGATTTCCAAATTATGCTAAAACAATCCTTCCAATAAGAGGACTTTATAAACAACAATTACATTAATGGAATCGGTTCACATACTTTGTTTCAACAAAATACATAAACATCACGAATGAAGACCAGACAGTCAAGAGATTTAAATAAATAAGATGTCGCCTTGAGATTGCTCAGCAACGTGTAAGATGCAGTGGCCCAAGCGAATACAACAGATTACCAAAAGATTTAAAAACATTCTGATATGAATAAAATTAATTGAAAGATCATCTGCTTGATAATGTCGATTTACTTCTTACGTATGCAAATTAATCAAAATGTGTATAAGTTTTAAATAATGTATTAGATTTAATTTTATTTATTATAAAGCCAATAATTAATAGCATTGTTTTGTTTATTTTATACGGGTATTTCCATGTCAAATCAACCAAAACAAAAATTGTTTTCAAATTTACCACTTCCGATTTCATTGAAACTTTTGTTATTTATGTATATTCTGACTTGACTTCCTGAAGCCAAATATAATTTAAAAAAAATTCTATCTCTTACAGTTTTTTAGCTATACAGTTATCAAAATAGGAAAATATGGCTTTTTTGCATATGAGGGCGAAGATTAAATATATTCTTGTTCCAGTAGTATAAGCCCTAGGAAGTTTAGTCATAGCTCATTTTAAAGGGGATTTCATACGCTTTAATTTGATATTAATCATGAAAAAAACAGTTTTTAAAAAAAATTTTTTCTTATATTTAAAAAAAAAGTTTTATAAAAATCTTTGAGATAGTGTCTTCTAAACAGAAGTTATATTAAAAAAACTTCATTTTGACTCATTACAAACTGAAAAAATATAAATTTTTTAATAAACTGAGTAATAAAGATAAGAAATATTCCTTAAAAATGAAAAATATGTAGTATTTTTAACATAACTTCTAATCCCACCATTGTCCCACTCTGAAATTTTGGTGTATATGGTGTACTCACCAAGCATATGTTAATTTAAAGAAAATCAAAAGACAATCTCTCAAAGATTTTTATAAAACTTTTTTTTTAAATATAAGAATAAAATTTGTAAAAAAAATTTTTTTTTTCATGATTAAAATTAAATTAAAGTGTATGAATTCCTTTTAAAGTGAGCTATTACTCAACTTTCTACCGCTTATAGGACTGGAATTAGAATAAATTTAATCCTCGAGCGCATATGCAAAAAAGCGAAGTTTCAATAAAATCTGAAGTAGTCATTTGACGTGAAATTACCCATACATATGTATATGGAAATAAAGATATACATATATTATGAAAAAGTCCTTAAGAATAAGATTCTGTCAGTCTAAAAATAAGAAACAAAATCTGGAATAAATTGCTTGGGTTCTATATATATATATATATATATATATATATATATATATATATATATATATATATATATATATATGAAATATTTTTCCATATATTTGCTACAAACTCCCTTTAACTGTAAACCATACCAAATTCTATCTACCTATCTATCCAAAATAACACTTCATTGCATGCTTTCTTTTATTTACATTCTCGACTTGATGTTTCTTATTAGTTTGCAACTTTATTTTCATACACAGAATTCACTTTTATTTACATACATACAAATGTATTTATGTACATAAGTATATGTTTTTTATTATTTTAAAATCTTTTCACATGTATTATAGGTTTAAACATTTTATAAAAATTACAACGATTTTCCGTACAACTTAAATTTGTATATACCGCCAGCAGCCTTATTTGGTTCGAGTTCAATATATATCTGTCTGATTCTGGTAATTTTATCTGACCAGGATAGTTTAATGTTTCGCAATTCATATTAGCAAAAAGCCGGTCACTGCGCAAAAGTAATTAAAGAGAATTGAGAGCAAATTTCAATTACATCATGCTAGATTTTTTATTTTTGTTGATAGAAGAGAACAAATTAAGATTATGCGCAGAACTTATCTGTTTGAAATTACTGGATAAAAATCTATGTTAGAAAATATACTGGGAAATGTTCCCCAGTTTTTGCACTCACTCTAAAAAGAAATTGCAGAATGTAAAACCAATTTTAGTAACAGACCTATTCAAGCCCTATAAACTAAGCACGAATAAAAAATTTGGTACACTTTTGATACTATATTATAAAGGGTGGTTAAATTTTAAGGGCCGATGTTGATTATCACGCAAATTATTTAGGAAATTATTGTAATTTCTTTTTATTTTGATAATATTGGTATGGTTCAATTATTTATGGAACAAATGACCGACACGAACTCGTGGCACATCTCCATCCGATGCTTCAAATTTTCGATGACGCTGAGGCATATTTGAAGATCTATGCCGTTAATGTGCCGAATTATCTCATCCTTTAGGTCTTGAATTGTTGCTGGCTTATCGACGTACACCTCTTCTTGCAATTAACCTCAAAGAAATAAGTCCAACGGTGTCAAATCACATGATATTGTCGGCCAACAAAAACAATTTATAAATGTGTAAATAGTGTGACCACATTTAAAAATTGATGGACTAAATATTTGGTAAAGAGTAAAGAATAAAGCAAAAATTTATTTTAATATTGAATATTTAAATTTTAATTAGTGGAACTATATTTATTAACTATAAAATAATTTTTGAACTTCTCTCTAAGTTGAAAGAATACTAATTATAAATTAGGTGATAAAAATTTTAATTTTAGACGCTAGCAGAATGGAATACATTTTCTAGATAGCCACGTCCGTCATCAGCACTCTTTGCATCTATCTACTTTGGGTAGTGTTTAGTTGGAAGCATCATTAATTTCTAAAGAAAGAATGATAAAAATGTTAATTTTAGACGCTAGCAGAATGTAATACATTTTCTAGACAGCCACGCCCGTCATCAGCACTCTTTGCATCTATCTACTTGGTGTAGTGTTTAGTTGGAAGCATCATCTACTTAACAAACCAAGCTCAGATAAAGGAATACGAGAAAAATGGTATTTAATTATCATCGTCACTTGGTGAGAACGAAGTCTACTACAACCCAAAGCTTCCCTTTTTGTTTGATATTTTTCTTTAATATTTACCACTTTATATTTGTTGTTGCTCCACCCAACCTTCGGTTAGCAATGAAAGCTACTTTTTGTTTATTTGTTTCTTCCCAACATTCGATTTTTAAGTGATACTAATCTAGTATCAAACCAATGTTTGCGCGGTGCCCTGCGATTTTTAATATTAATTATTTAAATTTTCAATTAGTCGAACTATATTTATTAACATATACTTAAATGAATTTTTATAAGTTGAAAGAATACTAATTACAAATTAGGTGATTAATTTTAAAGAAAAAATGAGAATGTTCTAGAAAATGCATTAATTAGCTCATTTAAAAATAGTTCAAAATATAATTAAAATTTATATAATTTCGCAAAGCGGGCACGGCTTTGACATTGTTAACTTCAACACAATTTTGTTAATAATCAAATAATGTACAATTTGAAAAAAGAATCTAATTGTTGTTAATTGCTAACCAAAGGTTGGCTAATGGCAAGACAGATAAATATATAACAATTTCAAGTAAAGAAAATATATAAAGAGAATAAAATAAAGAAGAAGTATCTCCTTGGTAGTATAATATAAAGAAATAGTGTTTAAGAGTGTACAACAATTTGAAAAAGCTCTATCGCCTATGAAATATAATATACAAATTGAAATTTCTCATATCTTATTTCTTTGATAAGTTTGTTTAAATAAATTCTGCTGGTGTCTAATTTTTCTTTATCTCTTTTTTAATAAATAACACTAGAGAACAGTTTTTTGACCAAACGCATTTGACACCTAATCTATATGTAAAATTGTCCGCTGAATCCAAATATGAAGTCAGAATGGTCAAAAGTAGAACAGTTTTCGAGATATTGCAAAATAACCGTTTTTTGTGTTTTTAAAAAAGATGAAGGCACTTAAAATAAAATATTTTCAAAAATGTCCGTCGGTTCGGACATTTCTTTCTTTCCGATGAAAGACAATAAAATTACTAAAATAACCATCGGTTGTTTGTTAAGATCGGTCATGAAATGACAGAGTAATGGTGGAAAAAACTTCAGATTCATGAAAAATTTGTTAATTTTTAGCAATCGCCCTTTTCAATCATTTTTTTTAAACCAAACAATTAAAAATTTGTATGTATTTTTACATAGCGTATTAGTATATTTAAGTGGAAATATTTTGCGTCCAACATGATCCAGATTGGTGCAGAAGTGACAAATCTACAGAAGATTAAGTGAATTTAGCCATTTTTCGCTATTTTTAAATCAAGTGCCCAAAGGAAAAACAAACATTTTAAATATTAAAAAATCGTAATTTTGCGAAAAAAAAATTAAGAAAGCGTGAAATTTGATAACAAGAACGAAATGCGTAAGGCAAAACGGGCATTTATTTGCAAGAACAATCCAAACAAGTTTTGCTATGCTTGTGGAGTGTACAGTTTTGCACAGCCGTCAAATTTTTCAAACCAATTGCAAAAAGCATTTCGGATGTATTTCAAAGTCAATACGGAAAACATATTGAAATCTTGGACCCCGAATACTTTGTGTAATTCATGCAAAACTCGTTTAACTATGTGGATGTCGGGTGCAGAGTGAGTATGCGTTTTTTAATTTTGTTCTTAGAAAATATGTCTTCAGAATCTTAAGCTAATTTACTATACTGTAGTCGGTATTTGCCATTTGATGTTCCCGCCATTTGGCATGAACCCAAAAACCACGAAATCGACTGTTATTTTTGCTTAGCCAATGTAAAGCAAAATGGACGTCATAAGTCTGTTGAATATGCAGATGTTAACTCCTTTATAAAACCAATTCCTCATATGCCTGAAGCTCAATATCCCCTTTGTCCAAAGCGGAAGCATGACTCCGATTCATATGATTCAAGTGACGACAGTGATTTAAATGAAAATAAAGAAACAGTAATGCCCCTCACACAAGCTGAACTCAATGACTGGGTTAGAGATTTGGAGTTACCGAAGAAAAAGGCAGAGTTGTTAGCATCAAGAATGAAAGAACGTGGCTTTGTGACACCTGACGTGAGAATTTCGCATTACAGGAGCCGACATGAAAGTTTTTCTAGTTACTTTTCGAAAAAAGATGGTATTTGCTATTGCCATGATATTAATGGCTTGTTCAGTCAATTCGGGGAGACACACAATCCAGACGATTGGCGGTTATTTATTGACAGCAGCAAGTTAAGCTTAAAAGCTGTTCTGTTACACAAAGGTAATAAAAAGCCTTCAGTTCCAGTGGCACATGCTGTAAAGGTAAAAGAATCTTATGAGTCCATATCTCAAATGCTCGATCTTGTAAATTATGAAGTCCATAACTGGAAAATCTGTGCCGATTTAAAAGTTGTTGCCATGGTGACTGGTTTGCAACAAGGGTACACAAAATATTGTTGTTTTTTGTGCAAATGGGATAGCCGAGCGCATCAGGAACACTATTCCCGAAAAGATTGGCCGGATAGAACAAATTTTACGCTTGGTCAAGACAATGTCAAATATAAAGCTCTCGTGAAAAAGGAAAACATTATTTTGCCACCGTTACATATAAAACTTGGCTTAATCAAAAATTTTGTAAAATCTTTGGTAAAAAGAGGAAACAGTGTCGCATTTAAATACCTGAAAACCGTTTTTCCCAACTTGTCAGATGCCAAAATTAAAGAAGGGATTTTTGTGGGACCACAAATTACAAAGCTACTCAAGGATTCAAAATTTGATTCGATTTTGTCTGAAGATGAGTTAAAGGCATGGAGATAATTTGGTTTGGCTGTATCAGGCTTTTTGGGCAATTTCAGGGTTCCAAACTATGAAGACATCATTCGTGATTTGCTAAAAAACTATGAGAAAATTGGTACGGTTTTTAAATCGTTTTTTCATTGAAGAATTTTACTTAACACTCATTTTTATATCTTATTTAAAAAGGAGTTAATATGTCTTTAAAAATACACCTTCTGCATTCGCACTTAAATTTCTTCCCAAATAACCTCGGCGATGAAAGTGACGAACATGGTGAGCGTTTTCACCAACAAATACAACAAATGGAACGTCGGTACCAAGGGGTGTATGATGAGGTGATGCTGGGCGACTATTGTTGGTTCCTTGTGCGAGAGGCAGAAAATAATTACAATAGGCAAAGCAATTCAACAGTTCTAAGTCATTTTTAATATTTATTATTAATAATGCAATTTATACCTACATGCATTTTTTTAATTTTATAAAAATCTAAAAATGGGATAATTCAATTAATCTTCTATAACTCTGTGATTTTTGCACCGATCTGATTCTTATTGGACCCGTAATATTTGTATTGAAATAAATTAATCTCGTAAGTGATGAAACTAAAGAAAAAGTTATTGTTTGGTTTAAAAAAAAGAAGTTGAAAACAGCAAAATTTCAAAAAATCATTAAAATTTTCGTGAAGTTCAAGCTTTGGTCAACTGTAAAACTCTAAATTCTTAATCAATTTTTGCAAGCGTTCCGTGATTGTTTTAATAATTTTATTGTCTTTCAACGGCAAAAAAGACTTTCAAAATCCGCCAAGCTGTTTTGAAGGTACGTTCACTATAGTGACATAACCTTTTTAGAAAACGCAAAAAACGGTTATTACGCAATATCTCGAAAACTGTTCTACTTTTGACCATTTTGATTTCATATTCGGATTCAGTGAGCAATTTTACATACAGATCAAGTGTCAGATTCATTTGGTCACGACTTTGTTGAAATTTTGTGAAGTAGTGTAATTTAAGCCTAAATAATTAATTAATTCATTAAAAACAATATATACTATTCCGAAAATAATATAATTTATTTAACAAAATCATTCCCCAGGGACATAAAAATTCTATTAGCTACACAGTTTAAACCTGGGATCGTAAATAATGATTATATTGCAACCATTACTCGTTTGTTATGATTTAATTTTCATCATAACAAATAGTATAACGTCGGCAGAGCAACTGTCAATTTTTTCATCAATATCAATGCATAGGAAGAAGACGTTGATGAATTTATATTCTGGTAAATCATTTTTAATTTATCTCAGCGAAAGTAATACATTAAATTAAGTTTACATATACATGTATTTAAAATTATTAAAATAAATAAAAAATTTATTTTTGTTACTTGGCACACAATGTTAATTGTTTTTTATTAAAAAAATGTTAGTAAAAGAAATTAAAAATGTACTTTTTTCTATTGCCTCCTTTTTTGCAATGAAAAACTTAACGCCAGTGTAAAAAAATATAATTGAAATGACGTTTCATATCATATCATAATACAATTATCTGTGCATGAGCTCTGATGATTGCAGGCTCAACTATAATATGGATAAGCTAGCTTAAGCCAACTTAAGCAACTGTGTAGGGATGAAACGATACGAGTAAGTACAAGTACATACTCGATACTTTTCCTTCGATGCTAAGTACTTTTAGCATCAATACTTCACCACCGAGTACCAAGTAGCTATCGGTAAAGGGCTTTTCACACTATAATACAAGTATTAATACTTTTGAGGAAAATGCAACCCTGACATGATGAGTTGTTATTGTTTTTTTTAAATTTCAAACGGCAAGTAGATCAGAGTAGCATTTTATTCAAAAGTATTAATACTTATATTATAGTGTGAAATGCCCTTAAATAAGTACTCGTATCGGTAAAAACTAATCGTTTCATATTGACGTACAATAACATAAAACAATATGAAATACAAATCAATTTGTCACTCTTGACTTTTGTACAGAGAACATAAATAAAAATGGTTTTAAATGCTGTTTGTGATGCAAAACACATGCAATGTTTTGTCCAAAAATTCAATCCGAGAAACTAGAAAAACATCAAAACAAATAGTGCAACTGCTTAAAGTCATTTAAGTTTACAAACCAAAATTATGTCACTTTAAGGAAGATTTTCACATAATATACTTATAGTGTCGTACATATATTAGGTGAATTAAGAAAAGATTTTGTATGATAGAATTCATGCAATAAATTTTGTATGAGAGATACGCACAGTGGACCATTTCACGAGAAGGCGGTCAAAAATGCATAACTTTTTATTGGACAGGAATTTTTATACCCGTTTCTTTCTGCTCTGTGGGTGAACCTTTGTTCTTCTATTTTTGCTATAAAATATAAAAATCTACCGCTAAGAAAGAGCGTTATGGAGGGTTTAAAATACATTTTAATTTTTATTTGAATATTATTATGAAAGTGAACTGATAAAACGTGCTACAAAATGTTTTTTAGCTCTTAAATATTCAGTTACACTATTCAATATTCAGTTAACTATTACTTATTAATAAGTTTTTATCTTAAATTTTGTCAGAAAATTACAAACTTTGGCCCCCGCACTGTGGCACATATTTTGAGAAGGGGACCAAAAATAATTTTTTATGGTTAGCTATTTCAAAGTTATATTCCTCATATTTAAGTAAACGGCAGAGTACATACTGCTCTATTTAAACATTATCACAGAGAACAGGGTGGTCCAAAATGGGCTTTCTTTGTATTTTCCTAAAATTAAAATAAAATTTTAGAAAATTTATATTATTATATTTATATTATTTATTTATATTATAAATGTTGTATAGTTATAGAACTTATAAGCTGTTAGTTCCCTATATTTTCTGCACAAACTAATGAATACACAAGTTTTACAAAAGCAATTATTATCTGCACAGCTTTGCAATACTGCTTTTTATATATTTCGGCCTTTTTAGTACAATTCTAAAGACAACTTTTTTCTGATGCCGACAGTCTCAATCCGTCGCATATATAGTGGGGTAAAGGAATGTAGAGGAAGGTTCGGACTACAAACTGGTAAAAGGTTTTTTTGGCCTGGTTTGACCTCACGAAGTTATGCTCTATTAAGTCGGAGATCTTAAAGCAATATAGACCTTTTTTATAAAAACGTTTAAAAATTTCTGAAAGACACTAAGACTTCATTTTTGGGGAACTTTACCTTATATTAAGATAATATTAAGTTGAAAAGTCCCTATTCCCTTGTACTTAAGCACATCGTTGTGGTTTGGACCAATTCCACCTGCATAACCTTCACTACAGGTGGAAAGGGTATATCTAAGTTTGTCATTCCGTGTGTAATTTCTACAATATTCATTTCCGATAACACATAAAGTATATATATTCTGGATCCTTACACATAGAGAAGTTGATTAAGCGATGTCCGTCTGTCCGTGTTCGTGTTGCAATGTTATTTGCCAAGACTACAGAAGAGATACAACAAATTTAAGCACACCAATCTGTCAGGTATAGTTTCGAAAATTTTGGTATTGTAATTCAGCAACCACGCCCACATATATTTTTTCACGTTTTTTTTTTAATTTTTTTCGGCTTAATGATTTTGTTTTGCCTTTTTTTGTCAAATAATTGTTAGACTGCGACAGGTAGATCGCATGGAGTGCATACAGATCTCAGGGGTTCAATAACCCCTGCGATTTTTGGTGTTTTAGATTGGTAGGGTTTTTCTGCTTTGATTTGTATTAGAGACCTTAATAGAAAGCAGTGCACATAGAGGTAGCCAATGTACCCACAGGGTACCCACTGGTAAACAGGAGCATTTAAAAGGCACATGGGGGGTCAATATGAGGAAATTTTTTTTTGTAAGGATTTCTTTTTCCTTTAGTCTGACCATTCTAATATTCAATATAGATTGCAGAAAAGTTTTAAATTTAACAAAAAAATTTCAATAAAATTTTTTAAATTTAAAAAAAAAATTTAATTTTTTTCAAAAATATTTACAAAAAATATACAAAATATTTTCAAGAAGATATTTTACAGAAAAATGTTCGAAAATTTTTTTTTTAAATTTTCCAAAAAATTTTCGAATAAAATTTTACAAAAAAATTTTTACAAACAATTTTCGAAAAGTTAAAACAAAAATTTCAATATTTCTTTGAAAATGAAAATCATGACTGTAACATAACATATATTTAATATTAAGAATATACATATGTATATGACATATTTTTTAAATGCGTTTGATTTTTAAATAGATGATTTTTTTAAAACCTAGGTGCATTAAACACATAGACATCATCAGGATACCGAATAAAACTGTCAAAAATAAAATACACACGTTTATAGATAAACGATTATTTTGAAGCCAGTATAGCTACATGGCTACACGACCACTGTTGTGGCTGTCGTCAACTTAGGCTAATTTATATTTTATTCAACAAAAGAAAATGCCACAATTGTAAATTACAAATTCATATACAAACAAAAATTTTTGGACGAATTATTTATAATTTTTTGAAAAAATTATTTAATTTTATAAAAGCAAAATAAGTATTTCTACAACAATGTCAAAGTTTACGATGTAGCTGTCGTCTTCAATATCATTAAGTAGCTCACAACACGGCGCTAATTGTAGCCAACGGAATTTGTTTTCATTTGTCTTCTATTTCTTTAAAGCATGAATAATGAATTTTTCTCATACGCCTTCATTTAAGTAAAGAGTCAACAATATGGATAATGCTGTACATGTCTGTACAAACAAAATCACCGTGGTGAAGGATATAGAAGATTCGGCACGGCCGAATATAGCACTTTTACTTGTTTTCATTAAAATGGGATTGCTTTTGAGTTTGCATGAAGCTACCGCCCTTTTTATAATACTCTATTGATTTTCTATAGGATTTAATTCACGATTTTTTCTGGCCAATATAAGGTCTTAAAAACATAGTTTTGAAACAGTTATTGGGACCATTATCTTGTTGAAATGCTCAAGCTAAAGGTAAAAAATTCGTAAAGTATGTAAACACATTATTTATAAATCACACGGTTTCTATTCTGGTAGGTCTATATGTATTTGTATTGAAGGTTATGTTTTTAAGCCATATCTACAAATATCGGTTGTACCCCAGGGTAGCCTTCTTGGCCCATTATTATTTATTTTATTCATTAATGATAGTGGCAGCTGTTGTTTGTATTGTGTGCTAGACAAAAATAATGTTTGTTTCACGGTTGCTACAATCATTTGCGGGTCATCCCTCTGACGTATGGCCTAGAAAAGCAGTATCTTTTCTTTTTAGTCGAATGTCACCAGGTTCATTTAGTATGCTACTCGCCAAAGGGATTGGATGAGATTCAAGCTTATAAGTTATATATTATACAAAATTTATTTTGTAACAAAAGCCTTTGAAACACAAAAGTTATGGGCATTTAAAAATTTAAATAATCAAATTTTTTTTTAATTTTAGCAAAATACAAATAAGTCCATTTTGGATCACCCTGTTCTATGTAACAAAATCTTTTAAAACAAAAGAAAATCTTGAAATTTTATTAGTCGAACTACATATGTATGTATTTATATTACATATAATGAAATTTTTAGTAAAACTTAAGTTCGTTTTTATTCTCTCTAAGGAAGAATAAATTAAATTACAAATTAGGTGATAATATTGAAAGAAAAATTAGGAAAATTTAATTTTAAAACACCGGCAGAACATAATGCACATTTTCTAGACAGCTACGTCCGTCATCAGCACTCTTCGTATCTATATTATCACCTAATTTGTAACTTAATTCAAAAAACTTAAGATTAACTAGAAATTTCATTTTACAAAAAAGTTATAGGTATTTAAAAATTACAAATAGAAATTTAAAAATTTGTTAGTTTTAAGAAATTGCAGAGAAAATCCATTTTGAACAACCCTGTTCGCTGTGATATGTTGAAAAAACCAGTAACATTTTGACTCCCCAGGTGCTCTGGTATTTACTTTCAAATGAGTAATGTAGCTTTGAAAACTGTAACCATAAAAAAATTGTTTTTTGGCCACCTTCTCAAAATATCCGCCTCAAACCGCGATTTAAAAACCTCCACATCAGGAAACCTAGTTAATGTGGGTGGACCATACTGAAAACTGAAATAGTCTTTAAAAGGACTGACTACTCATTACCAGTTAGTGGAATAAAATTTGAAGTTACCAACAAATACTTCAGTTTTTGGATACAGCACCTAGCAGTTGGCCAAAAGCGAATACTACGAATAATAATCCTGTGTTTGCTTTTAAATACACTGCAATAATTGTAAAATTTAAAACCTGTATATAAAATTCGCACTTTTTTGACACTAAAACCCAACTAAGATTTAATTAAACCCAGCCTAATCCAAAATTGTATTAATAATCCGATTCCACCATCGGAATATTTTTGTATGTAGCGTTTTTAAAAAAAGGATATATATTAACTCCTTACGCCGATTGGAATAAACTATTAAACACACGTTGCTAGTTGACCATGACCACTTTTTGTAATTTTGCGGTTATTATTAAAGCTAAACTTACATTTTTCAGTTTCGGGACACATGGGAGGTTTGAGAGTCCTTGCACCGATTTTTCCAAAAAATCATAATTTTCCTAACTAAGCCATTTAATGCTAGTGTACCCAGTTTTGAAAATATTTCAAGAATCCTATTTTTGTCCCTCCGTTATATGACAGTAAGAACCTCAAAAAAATATTGAGAACGTAAAATAAAAGAAACATTACTCACTGACTCCAATATATAGTACATACTTAAAACCATGTACTGCTGCTGTTTTCTTTTACTTTAATCCTATGAAAAATCGATCGATACGAGTAAGTATCGATACTTTTTATTCGATATCAAGTAGGTATCGATGCTTTACGACCGATACCGTATCGAGTAAAAATATAGATACCCTAACGGTATCGTTTCATCCCTACAACTGTGCAATTACATATAAATCATATGTGGCAAACTATAATGTACTTAACAACGTTGAGTTTCGTCAAATGTAATTTGCTTAAGCAAAGTCCGAAACCGATCGTACATTCCGTACGGAAACAGCTGTTTGTGCTGTGTGTTTTACAAATGAATGTATATTCGTAAAAAATTGCAATGGAGAATAAAAGTGAACAAATTATATATAAATTTAATACAAAATGTTTAAAAAAAGAAGTTTCTATAAGAATAAAGGGAGGCGTTGTATAATAATAGTAATTAAAAGGAAAGCATTTTATTGTTTATGAGTTGAGTGATGCATACCGCTGTATTTTTTAGTACTTTTGGCCAAAATTACACAAACAGCGAAAAATTTAAAATTTTTAAATTTCTTTTGAAATTTTCTTAAAACTATTAAAAATAATTATTAATTTGTATATGAATGGTATTAGGTATATAAAATATGTTTATTTAACACCTTTTTGTTAACAAATTTAATTTATTCAGAAAAAAATTATATTTTTCAAAAGTACGAATAAAACAAATGTGCAACTGTGTCATGATAGTTTTTAGATTCATGTAAGTACATTGTAGCCACCTAAAAGTCTTCAATAAGTTGCTTAAGCATTTGGCAGACTTTTCGGTAATTTTTTGACATTAGCTTAAGCCAGCTTATGCATATTATAGTTGGGCCTTACATCATAACGCTGATATAATATCATCATGATATAAATTTGATATTCATCACGATATAAATTCATCTGGTGTGGAATCCAGACAAATGCTACAATATGAAAAAGTGCACCAACACAATCGCTGATATGCGGGCTACTTTTGCCTGTATTCATTTTTATTTGTATTTGTCGAGTTTCATTTTTTTTTTTTGTTTGGAAATACCAGTTATTAGATTTTTATTATTTATTATATATATATATATATATATATTGCTTAAAGATTAAGTCCTACTTTTTGCTTAGAAAATAATCGGCCTGATTACGGTTGTCGAAGACGTAGTCGAATGTCGATTTTTTTGGAAAATGGTACAACGGTTGTCGAAAATGCACAATCTGTTACAATTTTCGTAACACGGAAGACGAAAACGACTGTCAAAGTATGCTAAAACAGTCGATAAATTTTTTTCAATAATGCCGGGGAATTTAAACTTTTTATAAAAATAATCCTTTATTTCAGATTTCTCCAGTTCAGTCATTTGAAACGATATCCAACTCGGGAAAATTTCACTGTGCATTGCATCGATGCATTCTTTGAAGATTTTGCTTACTGAAGACTGTGAAAGGCCAACATTATAATCGTTGCCAGCTCCTTTTTGATAACTGCCCTCAGCAAGTATGCGCAATGTTACCGCCCACTTCAATACTTTGGGAAGAGCAGACGACTTTATTTGGTCTTCCAATCTAGGTGATATTTTTTCCAACACGTATTTGAATGCATCTTTATTTAATCTAAAAATGGCAATGAAACTTAAGTGCAGATGGGGAGTATGAATTGACACTCATTTCTCAATTTCACTACTTACTGCCAATTGGGCATTGCAAATTTGTTTGAATTTTGCCTTATTTCTTTGCGCAAGGCACTTATATCACATTCTGTGTATGCCTCATCGTCTTCATCCGAAGAAAAGAAATGTCCCAAACTTAACATTGTTATTTTATTCTAGGGCAATTCATGTAATTTTGTTACTATGACACATCTTGTACTTTTCAGTCTATTACAAAATCACAAGAGTCGAAAAAGTTACGTGGTACCAAAAATGATCGAAATCGACAACGACTTCGACTGCTCTCGATTTTCGTCTTCGACAACCGTAATCAGGCCGAATAGTTATAAATCCTAATTTATATAAACTGTTTACAACACAAGTTACTGTAGAAGCAGATTTAATATTAACGGTTTTTGGTTCTCCTTATTATTGCTCTTTTGGACCGATTTTGCAGAATATGGTGTTCAATAAATTGTCTGCAGAAGAGTTGTGCGCATTTTTTGCATCTGTATGCTGGGTATTGTTGAAGCCTATAGCTGCGAGATTATTACTTCTAGTCGAACCAGATTGACTTTTAATGGTAGACCATAACTTTTTTGAGCTTACTGAGCATTGGTTGAGGTGATCTAACCATTTATTGCGGCGATGATTAACGATCATTAACGAGATTATTTATCACTGCCGGCAACTCATCAATTCGTTTATTTGCAGTGTTGGATATGCGCAGTTGATCGGGCTCTTGTGCCAAACGAGCTGCATTAGATGGAAAATGTGGTCTAACATTAGGAATTATTCCTGCAGGGATAAAGCGCTTAGCAGCCTTGAGAATTGCTTCTCTTAGGATTTTTTCTCCTTTTCTGGCACAAATGGGGTGGGGCTGTTGGCGGAGAGTGTCATCAACAAGTTTTGAGAAGCCCTGCCAGTTGGCTTTATTGTAGTTAATAAATGTGCGCTTATCAGGCTCCACGAAGTCGCTCGGTTTCTCTACAGTGACCAAGATGGGGATGTGGTCAGAATTAAACGCAACTAGAGTTTGCCAGTTGGTGTAGGCAAGAAGTGACGAGCAGACAATAGAAGCGTCTGGGAAGCTTGAGCATCTTGCTGTTATTCTTGTAGAGATATCTTCATTAATTGCAGCGAAGTCGGATTATGTCGGCTATGAGTATGCCGAGAGGATCGTTTGGTAACTGAGAATACCAACTCTCATGATGAGCATTGAAATCACCAAGTATTATTTTGTTATCACCTTGCAAGAGGTGAGATATGCTCGGGTGATAACTAGCACCTATGCTGTTAACGTGCGGGATATATACATTGGCGATTTCAATATCAATATCTGCAGTATTTATTGAAATGCTCATAACTTCTAGGAACGGGTCGGGTATGGGTGAGATTGAGGGCGTAAGCAGCTTATAGCTGACATTACGTTGAATAATAAACACAAGCCCTCCACCGTGGTCTCTATCTCTATCTTTCCGAATAATATTATAGTTCCCAGAAGTTGAGAGTGAACAATCACTGGTCAGCTTTGTTTCTTGTATGGCGGCTATGGGTATTTTATGATCATGCATATATTTTGTGATCTCCACAATCTTGTTTCGCAGACCATTACAATTTAATTCCATAATCTGAAAAGATTGATGGGGACCATTATTGTGCACTAATCGCCGGTCAGGGTGTTGAGTAGGTCACTCAGAAATAGTTGCCTGGTGTAATGGTTGTTGTAGCTGTGGTGTAGTCAGTCGAACCTGCATAGTACTGCTATAGGCTGTTGATGGAGCAGTTATTTGTGGGGTACTACTTGTTGCTATGATGTTATTAACGCAGCAAGAGGCTAAATACCTAGTAGTGCAATCTTTATGCGTGCGTAGGTTCGAACATTTTCTCAAGTGACACCATTGTTTGCAACCATTGCACTGATCTGATGTAGTGTTTCTTCGAATAATACCTCGGCATATTGAACATGCCCACAGAGACCGCCGAGCTCTGTTATGTCCTACAGATGGGGAAGGGATGTGATTTTTTGGGTTATTATTGAAGAACCCGTGCTGACATTGGGTGGTTGCGAACTACAACAACTTGCTACAAAGCTTGGGGACCAGTTGCGGTGGTTGGTGAACCTGAGCACCTTTTCAGGTGGCAACAGCTAGTACAAACTGTGCACCTGACTGAGGCTAGTACAAACTGTGCACCTGACTGAGGCTACATTCCGGGTTATACGGGTGTGACACACAGAACAAATCCAAATCTGTGGACCTGGGTTTTGCTCTACGCCAGCTATAATTAAAAGTAAGTTGAGCAAAGTTTCTGGCATATTTTGCTCACCTGGGAAAAGAACTTCCGGTTGATACAGCTGTTGCTGACTTGACAATCTTTTGCCGAGTATGACTGGGGTCGTTCCGGAGCGAAGATCCAATTGTCGTGCGAAAACGGAATAAAACAGTTGGCGTGGTACCTGCCATACATAAGGAAAAATTATTATCGTGTACCCAGAAAAGTATAATAGGCAGAGTCTTCAAAGTTAACGTGCAGAGACTGAAATTGAGTACGAGGAATTATTGTGAATTGCCACAAAAAAAATACTTGATTAGATGAATAGTTGTGGTAACTCCTATATAAAGTAAATATTTTTCTGTATGTAATATGAAATTTTTATTGTATATTTTTGCGCCTAGTCGAGCAAAAAAGGGCTGGGCGCCACACAGTGAGACAGCCATATAGTAACCGCGGCAAAAAATGGTTTTTGGCGTGTCGTCCAATTTGGATGAAATTTTTACAGTATATTAATAGATATATGACTAACAATTCCCTGAAATTTCAACTTCATTACTTTTTGGTCTAGAACAAGTCAAAGTTGAGGTATGCCAACGCCCTTGAAATATGTTAGTTCAATATGTAATATTCAAAAGCTTATTAATAAAAAAATACTTAATACATATAACTTTAAAGTATTTTTGCAATTAATTTAGTTGTTGTAGAATGAGTAAATTAAAAAATATTAAAAAAAACACAAAAAACAAATTTCTTAACAACAGAATTGTGGTGTAAAAATTGAACATTTTGCATTTTCAATGGACTAGGAAATATAGAGCAACCCCTCGCACTAGGTGCAGACTTATATCAAATGAAAGATTGAAGTCTCAGCTTTCATTTGAAGTAAAGGACATATAGCAAAAGTTTGCAAAAGTACTTTAAACATACAAAAAATTCGCAACGAGCATATTCTGTCGCTATTCGTATGTTAGCATGCAATAGCATGTTTACAACTTTTTACTTTTATTTTTTTATTGTTTACAACTATTCACTTATTGTTTATTATTATTTTATGTTATTATATTTTCTTATCTAAGTTGTGTTATGCTCACTTTCTAATGTGGTTAACTATGACGATGATTGACGGAAAAGTGGCAACAACAGTCAGTAAGAATTGCTCAATGGTACTGAAATTAATAATATGGATGCAGTTATCTTGAGAACAAATTCAGCTGAAGCGTTGAAATTTGGAATTCCGCCGATACATGCTCGAATAAAATTCATGGAATGTATATTATATATCAGTTAAAATAAAAGTTTTAAAGCGTGGAGGACAAATAAAGACACAAAAGAACAGAAAGAAGCTGTTAAAACAGAAATAAAAAAAATTCAAATTAGTTTTGGGTTTAAAAGTCGATGTGGTGAAACAAGGCATGGGAACAGCCAATGATGGTAATGTCTCTAAAAGATTTTTTGAAAATCCAGAAATAACCGCTGACATAACTGGTGTAAATGTAATATGTAATATAATAATATAAAAATATAGATGTTGGTAAATTTCATACGTATTGCATGGACACTGCAAAATTGTATGTAGAGCTTTATGGCTGGTATTACATTATCACTGTCCATAAAGTTCTCATTTACGGCAGCAAAATGGTATCTGATGCTATATTGCCAATAGGTTTGTTTGCAATTTTTAATTATTTATTTTTTTAAACTTTATTTATTATTAACTTTTCATTTTTTGCTACAGGAATGTTATCCGAAAAAGCGCAAGAAGCAATGAATAAGGAGTATAAAAACTGTAGGCTATTTCATTCTCGTAAAAATTCACGTATTTCTACGAATGAAGATGTAATGCACTATTTGCAAATATCATCAAATCCTTAATTCAATTAGAATGAGAATGAAATTGAAAAAATACCATGATGATGTTAAAAAATTATGGATAGAATAAAAAAAATTGATCTGTTTTATTGCATTTCAATGGGAGGTGGGCGTAATAGTGGGCGTGTTATTGTAATTTTTGCACGAAACATTTTAAATGATATAAATTACAGTAATATCAAATTTGAAGGTTATACCTAAAATATTTTAGAAAATATGGCACTTTTTATGTTGAGGTTGTATGAGTGGTGGGGGTAAAAGTGGGCCAAAGTTCAAAAAATTTTTTTTTCCGATAATGTTTGTAAAAATATAACATTCAAGTATACCAAAATTGAAAGTTATACCTTAAGTATTATGGACAATACGGCATTTTACAAATTTCGATTGTATGGGAGGAGGGCGTAAAAGTGGGCGAATTTTCTTAATTTTTTTTTTTAACTGGAATTGTCTCAGAAATAACCTATGCAAAATTTCAGAGCTCTACAATGACTCCTTGTATTTAATACCGGCGTTGTCTCACTGTGGGCCGTACCTCGTATACAAGTGAAAAATTATTGTCGTGAAACCAGGGAACTGTATGAGGAAGGTTGTTGAATTTCGTACTCTAAGATTAAGGTGCGTTTTCGAGTTAAAGGTTGGCCATACTTTAATATCTTAAGTGTTTATTATATTTTCAGAAATGTGGTGTAGCGATACCCGGGATAAGTAGTCTAATACAAAGAAGTTAGTTTATTGCCGATAAATACTCTTTCAACCCCTGAATTTCTAAAGGTAATACATACTACAAACGTCATAACACTATCCGACAATTCTTTAAAAGGGTTTTCATTTGGCGTGTTTTTGTGCTCATGCACATCAATCCACAACCCTGTAGTGGAATTAGATTTTTCTGGTCAAATTTGTCTGATTTGAAGACCATTTGAAAATGAAAGGTGTTTTAACGTCGAGTAATGCAAGCATGGTAGAGTCTACATCATTGATGTTTGTAAGTCTGATAGTAATGCTTTCAAAGGTTTTGATTGTATTAAGTTCTTGTCAGTGTTTAATTTTTTTCAAAATTATTGTTTGAAGGAATGACTCGAAAGAGCTGCAATTTCAAAATGTATTTTTAACTCTAACCACTGGTTTTATATTCGCTTTACTGTAAATCAATACACAACCATCTGATACCAACGATCTGTAACTAAATTATATACAATATGTATGTAGTATATTTGATATAAAACATACATACATATTAGGGTCGTCCATAACTATGTATATGGGAAAAATAAAAATTTTAAAATATCTATCTCCACACGGCTGCCTTTGTTTCACTATGCAAACTGAAACACAAGACCAAAATTTGGATTAATTGGATAATATTTAGGACCCTCTATGAATCGAAAGTTGTGACTTTCGCAGATTTCGCAGTTTAAAAGTAATTTTTATACAAATTAATCAGCTATTACAATGTAATCTGAGAATCCATGTTTCACTAGATAACAGCAATACGCAATGGGTATTAAAGGATGAATAATTCTATGTTTATCCGCTAAAAGTGGTTTTACACGACCTGTATTTGTCATATGACTTGTCACTTTTCCAATTGTAAATTCTAAACACCTCGTGTGAACCCTTTCAAACATAACATGTGTATTTTCCATGTGTACAATACATATGACATTTTTCATTTACAACGTGTTCTATTTTGATGTGACAAAGCATCTGACATCCTGTAATGCCAACTTATGAGGCAGAAGCCAAGACCAGCGAGCTAAATGCTCCGAGTTTCTATTAGGAAGTTAAAAAAGTTAATGTTAAACAAAATAACAATGAACTTGCGCGAGTTGAAGCAGTTTTATGCTTTGACTGAAACACGAACTCAGTTGGAGTGTACAAATAAAAAATACAGAATTTTTTAACAACATTACTTACTTTCAATTTAAGGCCTTTATTTCTTAAGGGTGCGAACAGAGTGGCCGCTTGTTGCCGAGCCAACTGACGCTTATTGGGCCAAATGGATGCCAGAATCAGCACTGATATTTTATCTATTATTTGTGTTTTATGTATGTTTGTATGCATTTGGTTGTTCATTCGTGTTTGTGAAATTGAATTATTCTTGAAAATTGTAATTTGTTTATAAGTTTTTTTTATTATTTTATTTTATTTTATTTGAAATTTTATTTTTTAATTTTAATTTTCTTTTTATTGTTATTATTTTTTTTTTTAATTTTTTGATTGCATGTTTCATTTACTTTTTCTTAAATTTTTGTTTTTAATTTTTTTAAATTTTCTCCAAACAAGTTGAGATCATAACAACATAACATAAACAATGTTTTCGGTGCTGTTTTCTCGCATTGTATCAGCTTTGTGCTCTGACCAGCTCGGCGCCCACTATGACCTCTTCGCGCTTATTTGTACTAATTTGTATAGTACCAGTTTTATTACATTGGTTCTCGCAATAAGCGTCAGTCGGCTCGGCTCGGCTCGGCAACAAGCGGCCACTCTGTTCGCAACCTAAGATATACAAAAAACCACTAGTGCAACCAAAAAGCAGTAAGTCATATTCAAACTCAATCAAACTAAGTCATATTCTATACTTCGTGTTTTAAACATAGTTTAAAACATAAGACAAGTAAACACGGCGCGCTCACTTGTTCGAATATGACCACTTCTATCTTATTTTCAAAAGTAAGTGGAGAAAAAGCAACGTACGTAATTTTAGTGCGTACTTTAAGACGCCTTTTATTTTTGAAACACGCATATTTTGAAACTGCAGGTCATCTAGTGAAGATGAAAATCGAAAAAGACGATACTTGCAGACTGTGCCTGGAAGAAGCTGCGCACAGCACTGGCTAGCATAAGACTCAGAACCACTGGTAGAAGCTTGTTAATTGTGGATGCCATGGGGGAACTGAGCCTTGTACATATGCTAGCAATTACTAGAGACTGCGAAACCCTGATTTCACTAGAAGCCCTGATGTGGTGATATTTTAATCGCGAGTTGAGACGGTTTCCAAATCTACGCTTCTATCATACAAAATCTATTGTATGAATTTTATCATACAAAATCTTTACTTGATTCACCCAATAGTTTGTAACAAACTAAAAGTAAAGTTGTATAATCTTCGATAAAGTGACATCATTTTGGTCTGTAAACTTAAGTCATTAATTTGTCATATCGTTTTCTTTATCGAGTATAACCTTACAAATTTTAATCGAAACTGAATTTGGGAATTCTCACTTCCTATACGTTTAAGGTTTTTTTTATAAAATGGTTATTGCCAAAAAACATTATCATTTATGGTCTCTGTCCAAATGTCAGAAATGACACATTGATTTACATTTAATGCGAAGGTATAGGTCGCGTAACAGATCCTGGAGGAGACTAATGGAGTTGAACCTGGCAATTTGTGAATACTATTATTCCGCCCACCAATTTTAGAATTAAAAAAACCGCTTTCTTCACTGCAATTATGTAAGTTATTACGTAATTACCATATAAAGAAATATATCATTTGATTTCCGTTGTGGCAATCTTGAAGTTAGTTGAGGGTTTTTTATAAAATGGTTATTTTAAAAAACCATTTTCATTTATGGTCTCTGTCCAAATGTCAGCAATGACTAAATGATACTAAAAGTACTCAGCATCGAAGAAAAGTATAGAGTATGTATTTGTATTTACTCGTATCGTTTCATTGTATTTACAGTTGGCGTGGTACCTGCTATACAAAAGGAAAAATTATTATCGTGTACCCAGAAAAGTATAATAGGCAGAGTCTTCAAAGTTAACATGAAGAGACTGAAATTGAGTACGAGGAATAATTGTACATTGTCGCAAAAAAATTACTTAATGAGTAGTTGTGGTAACTCCTATATAAAGTTAATATTTTTCAATTAATAAATTAATTATTTAGGCTTTAGTTCTAAATTATAAAGAGATAAAGAAAAATTAGATACCAGCAAAGCAGAATGAATTTTCTAGACAGCTACGTCCGTCATCAGTACTCTTCGTATCGATCTACCCGGTAGTTTCAATTGTTACTAATTTTCTATTTAAACAAACTTATCAAAGAAATAGAATCTGAGAAATTTTAATTTTACACTATATTTAATAGAAGATAGAGCTTTTTGAAATTGTTTTACACTTGTAAACTCAATTTCTTTTTTATATTATACTACCAAGCAATCATTTTTCTTTATTTTAATTCTCTTTATATATTTTCTTTTATATGATAATGGTATATATCTGTCTTGCTATTAGCTATCCTTTGGTTAGCAATTAAACAACAATTAGATATTTCTTTGATAAGTTTGTTTAGAAAATGCATTCTGCTTTTTCTTTATATCTTTATAAGAACTTAAGGCTAAGTAATTAATTTATTAATTCAAAAACAGCTCAAATAAAATTCATATAGTTAATATTTTTCTTTATGTAAAAACGTTTTTACGTTACGTTGGGTTCTTTTAATTGCAAAATAAATACACTCTGTTATTACTTTTACTGTAAGTCACTTCATTTATTTAACACCACTGTTCAAGAATACAGAAAACTGTTAAACACTCTTAAAACTCGACAACTTAACTCTTTGACTTTTAAATTAATACTGCCATACTACTCGCCAGCACGATTCGCTTATATAGGTATTTAAAAGCACGAGAATGTTCTATTCCAGACAGGTCTGGCAGGTTCGATTGTTATTGCTCTTGTTTTCTGTTTGTGTGGTTGTTTATTTCTTTATACCTGTATGTGTGGCTGTTTATTTGTTTATGCTTGTATTTTTGTATGTGGCTGTGTATTTAACTGATGAGTGTTTTTTTAATGTGTGTTTGTATATGCGAATATTTGTTTAAGGCGTTACTCTTTATTGTTTGTTTCTTTTTTTCACCATTGTAAGAAAACAAACCATTAATGTTGTTGTTGTTCAAGAGTATTGTGGTTCAGAGCCTATAATGAACAAATTCTTCTTTGGTAACCATATTTTCAGAAATGTGGTGTAGCGATACGCGGGATAAGTAGTCTAATACAAAGAAGTTAGTTTATTGCCGATAAATACTCTTTTAACCCCTGTTTTTCTAAAGGTAATACATACTAAAAACGTCATAACAATATCCGACAATTCTTTAAAATGGTTTTCATTCGGCGTATTTTTGTACTCATGCACATCAATCCACAACCCTGTAGTGGATTTAGATTTTTCTGCTCAAATTTGTCTGATTTGAAGACCATTTGAAATGAAAGGTGTTTTAATAGAACGTCGAGTAATGCAAACATGGTAGTGTCTACATCATTGGTGTTTGTAGGTTTTATGTACACCCTAATAATAATAATATCGATAACTGAGAATAGTAATAGTAATAATTATATGTGTTCTCCATCATGATCATTATCATTGTTGGATAATTTGGTCATTCTCTTTTTATAATTAATTGTGTAAAGACGTGATTTTTTAGTATGTACAATAAAGAATTTAAGTAATAGAAAATAGGAATATTTGTTTTCCCATAATAACCTAAATATTAAGTTATTATATTGGCGCAGTCGGTACCGTTACTTTTTTTATCACAACTTACACGTTTAATAAATGAAAAAAGAGGAATCCACAGAGGGTCAAGAACAAAAAGCATCAAGTATGGCAGCAACGAAAATGTCTACTGTGGGAAATATTGAACCTTTCAATATTACTCATCCTGATATGTGGACGATCTACTACGCGCGCTATGAGCTGGTTTTACTTGCCAATGACGTGAAGGGGGAAGAACGACAAAAGGCAATGTTTCTAACATTAGCTGGACCTAACCTGTACGATCTCTTGACGTCATTGGCCTCCCCAAAATTGGTAAGTGCGTTGATTCTTGCTAATATGAAAAAGATTTTGACTGACCACTTCTCTCCTCGTCCCTCCGAAATTGCTGCATTTTATAAATTCCACAAACGTGACTAACAACCTGATGAGAGTTTTGCAGATTATCTAGCAGCATTACGTAAAATTGCATTTGATTGTAATTTTGGAGCCGCTCTTGAGAGAATGCTGCGCGATCGACTAGTCTGTGGACTACGCGACGAATCACTGCAAAGAAGCCTGTTAGCAGAAAGTGATCTTCTCTTGCAGAAAGTTATAGACCGAGCTAACACCACAGAATCAGCAAGGAAAGGTGTATTGGAAATACGCCACCCAGACCAAGTTCACTCTATAAACCGCCACAAGCTGGACAATTCTAACAAAAAGTATGTTTGCCGTAATAATCACACATAACAGTCAACGTGTAACAGATGCGGCGGTTCTCACCAACGTGCACACGTAACAAAATCTGCTCAAATTATAAAAGAAAGGGTCATCTCCAACGTGTTTGCAGATCAGGTTCTGCAACTACAGTTTCTGGCAGCAAAAAGTAATATCCACAATCTCGAGTTGGTAAAAACAACTCTCATTCTATCAATCACATATTACCGAATACAAACATGAAGAAGTCAGTAAACATACTTTTAAACAGTCGTAACTGTATGTTCGAAATAGACTCTGGTTCTAATTACACCATTATGCCCTCAAACTCGTACCATTCCATTTGGCCAAACGAAACACCACATGAGTACAACGGTGACGTACAGCTTATGGATTTTCAAGGAAATAAGATTCTTATTGTAGGCATAGCAGAGTTTGCATAGAATACAATAATAAAGCAATTGATGGTTTAGCTTTAGTAATCGTTGAGGGAAATCAATCAAATATTCTTGGTTGGAATTGGTTTCAAGCTCTTGGTATTCGCATTGAGGGCGTGAACGCTATTTAAAGTAGAACTATCAATGACGTTTTAGGAAAGTATAAAGAATTATTCAATGATAATCTTGATTGTTATACAGGCCCCCCGTTTAGCTTGCCAACGGATCCTACGGTTACCCCTATTAGATATCCACCACGTCGAATTCCCTTAGCAACTAGAAATCTCGTTGAAGCAGAAATAACACGGCTTTGTTCACAAGGAATTCTTGAATCAGTAGAATACTCTGACTGGGCAACGCCAATTGTTCCAGTAATGAAGGCAGATGGATCTATTCGCATTTGTGGGGACTATAAGTCTACAGTAAACAAAGCTATTAAACCACATTGTTTTCAAATTCTAGCAATAAGCACCTTGTTGCCGTCTATAGAAGGTGGACATATTTTTGCCAAAGTAGACCTAGCTCAAGCCTATCAGCAGTTACCGGTGGATCAATCTACGTCACTCCTACAAACTATTATAACACATAAAGGAGCTTTTAGAGTGAAGAGATTGCAGTTTGGCCACTCATCAGCGCCAGGCATATTTCAAAGTCTAATCGATAATTTACTACTTAAGGGAGTTTTACCCTATTTTGATGACATAATGATCATGGGTAAAAACGAAGAGGAGCTTTCCAAGCGCTTGGAAGAGGTTTTAGAGCGACTAAGTTCAGCCGGGCTCAAACTAAAAAAGGATAAATGTAAGTTTGGTGTTTCTAGTATTGAATTTTTATGGTTCAAATTGGATTCATTGGAAATACGTCCAGCTCCTACCAAACTTAAGGCAATTCATGATGCAACACCACCGTCAGACAAGAAGCAGTTGCAGTCATTTCTTGGTCTACTCAATTTTTATCACGTTTTCTTGCCAAATAAAGCTACAGTTGCCAAACCATTGCATCGTTTGCTAGATAAAAATTTTCGTTTTGTTTGGGGCAAAGAGCAACAATGTGCTTTTGAATTCCTTAAAAGTTTTTGACATCCGATCGAGTTTTCGTGCATTTTGATGAAAAACTTCCGCTGGTTATAGTATGTGATGTGTAATACTCCTTTTTTTTATTGGTAAAGGTCTCGTCCTGTAAATTTTTAAATAGGACAGATTGTATATCGAAAAAACTTTGTTCAGTCAAAGGCTATTTATCACTACAACAGCAAACTTGCTAATAAATTTCAAAAAGCCAAAGTTATATGGAACTTGCTACTACGATCTTCAGGATATGTCAGGGAAAATTATAGGTAGATTCCATGCGAAGGATATAAGAGCTTGACTTCAGCTTTTGTCTCATAGCGTGATACCATGCGACACAACCTGTTTTGTAATACTCCTTTTTTTTATTGGTAAACAATATTTCTTCTATTTTCTATAGTTTTTTTATAGTCTTGAATATTAAATAAATACAACAAAATTGCCCCTAACGTATTGTAACTAATTTTTAAATTCTTCCCTTATAAATCTTCCCTATTAAAAATAAGATCACCTTATCCGTATCTGATAGTATACTGGATTTATATTCGTTCTTTACTTTTACATATTTATCTTATAATTTTTCTTAGGCAATTACATTTTTACATGATTGTAATGTTGCAAAAGTAAGACAAGTAAGACAAATATACCATTTTAAGCTCTTTGTTTCAAAAAAGCTTGTTAAGTTGAGGTGTGATGATAGGCAACGTGTTTAAGTTAAATCTTTTCGTTCTTGGCTGTATAACTAGAAAGATCTCAAAAGAAATAAAAAGTAGTGAAAAATAAGAAGAATTAGCAACATTAGTACATGTGTTTAATTTTACAAAAGTTGCTTATTTTACACAAGTTTTCCAGCAATTAAAATTGATTATAATTAATAATTTGTATTTAATCGGATTGAATATCAAGAGGTAATTTAAATTTTTATCATTATTACGTAATATAATTAAATCTATTCGAACTTCACTAAATAGGGAAAACGCCATTTTGTCAGTTTTACGTCTCTCGGGTATATTACGGATTAAAAGTCCAATTGTCGCTATACACGTGGCTAAACCCTTGAGACTATAAAATTTGAGGAATACTGTAAAAGCTGTTAATATTTTTTGGCAAAGAGCACAACGATCATCTTCAAAATTCCACCCTACAAAATCAGGACATATAGCCAAATCATGGACAGTTGTTCAGCAGTAAAGTTTAAAGCTATGAACAATCTACCATCAATAATCTTAACAATTATCAATACTAACTCATCTAATAATTTTATAAAAAAAAACACATGAAAGTAACAATTTTAATTAAAAAAAAAATGGGTGATTTTCAACCACAAAAAAAAATTTCATTAGAACTATTATATTGTAAAAGTTCGTGCATAAATTGCAATACAACCAGCTTATACATTACAGATTTCGATTTTTACATTACGGATCGAGTATTTATCGAAAACCCTACAAAACCAATAAGTTTGCAGAAAGCCTTCAGCAGCGTTGAACGTCGATCATGTTCGTAAGTTTGCTCTATTTAATTATTCATTCATGTTATCACAGAACAGAGATCTTATTGCTTTGAATTAAATTTGTGTCTCTCTCTTTGGAGCTTTTGAATGAAACACTCATTAATAAAACCTCTGTTCATTGTAGTAAAATCTACATACATACATATGTACCTACGTACAATTTTTTATATATTACAATTCATTCTTACAATTTTGCGTAGTTTTTTTTGTCACATTTTGGTTTGTTTTATTTTTTTCGACTCTTTGTTTACTATTATATTAACCCATAGTAGTCGATAAGGTATTATTTCGACTTCAAGAAATGAATACATATAATAATGAAAATGTTTATGTATATAAAATAGTTATAATAATCATTATAATGCCCTGAAAATAACTAGTATATTTTGTTAAATAAACGATGAATTTCCAAAATAAAAATATGTTGGACTAAATTCTTTTGAATATGTAAAGTTTCTCTAGGCAAGGTATGGTGAAGTGTATATGGGGTTTTTCAAGAAAACAACTTTGGGCATTGGAAAAACCAAAGGATGGGTGGGTTAAGAGGCGAGAAAGGCGTTAACATCATAGCTTTTCTTTATGTGTAGAGACTATTGTAAGTAATTTGGTATGATTTCTTTGTGTGCATTTAAAGGGCAGATTAAACCGCACGTGATTTTTTTTTAATTGTTTGAATAAAGATACTTATAGGAACAAGATCCCCATCCACATATCCCGAACTAGCTGGCCTTGCTAACACGTGCGTACCATTCCAAAAGTGACCATTAAATTAATATAAAGTTTAGGTTTCATTGTGACTAGTTTTCTAAATCGTTAAATTTTGACGAGTTACATGACTTGAAAACAAAAATATCTAAACTTTACTTTTCACCAAAAAGAGACCCATAACAATTAAATGGCGCCCAACGTGGGGCCTAAAAATATTAAATTTTATTTCTATTCGCGTATAAAAATACCAAAAGATCAGATATAAACTAGTTGTTGGGGTACCTCAGTATACCATTATATTGATATGGATGCAAAGAATCTATAATATATTTTGTGAAATATTATTTCATTTTTGTTGTTTGTTTTTTTTTTTCACTAATTTGGCTATTTTTGGCCAAGAATGTAATATCTTTTAGACTTCTGAGGAATTATTGTATTAAGAAGTAATATTATTCTGTTACAATCCAGTATTTTCTTTAAGATTATTCATTCCTTTTTGTTGTATGATAGAATATATTACATTTATCTGAGAATATTATTCAATATATTGAAAAGATTTTTTTTTTTTTATTAGATAAAGAGCTTAGGAATTACGATTTAGTGTTAGTGTGAATCTATCCTTTCCGTCCACTATTTATTTGGTCACTTTTAATATCCATTCAATATGTTGTGTAAAACCGAAAAATACCAAGTGAATCCTGTAGTCTTTAGATTAATACAGTATTTTTTTAACACTTTACACACCACCATATCAACCTAGCAGAAGTTTTTCAAAATTCAAATTAAAAAAAATAATAATAATAATGTCATCCCCTAGTAATGAGAAAATTGCTACTCAAATTGAAAATCATAGTTTACCTCATTGTAGCATTTGTAAAAAAGATTATGAATTAGATGATGTAATTGTCTCAACCCCATGTGATCATATTTTTTACAAGGTGTGTATCATTAATGTTTTAAAGGAGACATTAGGTTGTCCAATTTGCGGAAAAGCATGTAGACAAAATAAGTTAAAATCGCATAATATATTAGTAGATAAAGATATCGCAACAGGTGTAACTCCAAAACAGAACATAACTGCGGAAAGGAGCAATCCCCAAGGTTCCGAAATCGAATGAAAGACCACCGAATAGAAATTTGCTATTTCCTATGTCCCAATCCCCTAGGTCTAATACGATGATGCTCGATCATTAGATAATTTATTAAACATATCATCAAATAATTTAAACTATTGCAACTCGCAACAAAACTTAAATGTTGATAACGTAGGCGACAATACTCATCAAACTGTAATAAGCGAAGTAGTAAGAAGTCAATTGGCAGCAATTAATTTGAATCGCAATTCAAATTCTAGAAATAGTGTTGGATATCGTAATGCAAATGCCAATATAAATAGAAATATGCCAAATAGAAATATCCAAAATAGAAATTTACAGAATTTTAATCAAAATAGAATTAATAAGCCTTTGGGCTTATCAACAGAAAAGATTTCGACCATAATAGCTAGTTGGCATTTAAAGTTTAGCGGACAAGAGGAAGACGGTTTGTCTGTAGACAATTTTATCTACCGGGTTCACGCTTTAACTGTTCAAAGCCTGCGGGGAGATTTTAAAATACTGTATCGCCATATACACATGTTATTTACCGGAAAAGCAATTGATTGGTTTTGGCGTTTTCATCGCACAGCTCAGAATTTAGATTGGGAATCGCTGTGTAGGGAATTACGTAACCAGTTTAGAGACCGAAAAACGGATTTTGATTTTCGGGAACAAGTTAGAAATAGAAGACAGAAAATTGGTGAAAAATTTGATAATTATTATGATTCTATTTTATATATTTCAGATCGTCTTCAGACACCGATACATGAAGAAGAATTAGTCGAAATCTTAAAATGAAATTTACGTCCAGAGGTGCGTAAAGACCTTTTACATTTTAAAATAAATAGTATATCTCAATTAAGAGAGTTCGTGAGAAAGAGTGAAATTTTAGATGAAGAAGTGAATAGATATCGTTCTAATAAAACGTTTTTGCCACGAAAAATTTCCGAAATTGAAAATAAAATCGTAAGTGATGATGAAAGTTTTGTTATTGATGAAATAAAAGATTGCATTTGTTGGAATTGTTTAGAAACTGGGCACAAATTTCAAGATTGTTTAGGCGAAAGAAAAGTTTTTTGTTACGGCTGTGGGAGTCCTAACGCGTTTAAACCTAACTGTACAAAATGTAATCATTTTCCAAAAAACTTCCAAATCGGTCGCCCGAACAAGCAATTGCAAACAACAGCGACCCAACATTAATATCTTCTGCATCTCAAACGGATCAGACCCCAGACTTTTGCAAATCAGACATTGTACAATTGCGTACAAAAACATACACTATTTCTAAACATTTGAAACCTTATCACGTTCGTCTAAAAGAATATGAAGAAGCTAAATTAAGAATTTTTAACAACGAATTAGTCATAACTAAGTGCAAAAAGAAACCTAAAGGATCGACTAGTAGATTAAAAATATTTTGGAGAAAAGTTTTAGCCAATAGAAGAACTTTTTGTTCAGCAGTAATTTCTGATAAAAATAGTTTTGAGGTTGTAGGAATAATTGATACTGGTGCAGCCGTATCTTGCTTCGCATCTGATTATGCTAGAAGATTTTTAGAGGAAAAGAAAAACACATATGATAAGTTTTGTATTCTCTTCAAAACGGCGGATGGTAGCAAACATTCTGCTGTTGGTATAGTTACTACCTCGGTTACATTTAGGGGTTTAATAAAAAAAGTAGACTTTTTGATAGTACCAGATCTTACTCAAAATCTATACTTGGGAATAGATTTTGTCAGAGCTTTTGAATTAGCAAAAGACTTGTTTGTTGATACCCGTTTAAATAATGATAGCTTTTATATTAACGAACTCGAAAATGAGGATAATACCCATATTTTGAGTGAAAACAAAAGAAAAGGCTCGAACAAGCAATATCTACATTTCCCTCTTATTCACAGGAAGGGCTAGGAAGGACGCCATTGGTAACTCATATCATAGACACTTCTAATAATAAACCTATCAAGCAGAGACATTTTGCTGTATCTCCAGCTGTTGAAAAGTTGTTATTTGATGAAGTTGACCGGATGCTTATGCTAGGTGTAATAGAAGAGTCTCAAAGTCCATGATCATCGCCTGTGACGCTGGTGCTTAAACCGGGGAAGGTACGAATGTGCTTGGACGCCAGAAAATTGAATAGCGTTACCGTAAAAGACGCTTATCCTTTGCCTTTAATCGAGGGTATTTTCAGTAGGCTCCCAAAGGCGAGAATTATAACGAGCCTTGACCTGAAGGATGCCTTCTGGCAAATCCCTTTAGATGAAGGGTCAAAGGAGAATACGGCATTTACCGTACCTGGGAGTCCTCTGTATCATTTCGTTACCATGCCTGTTGGTTTGTGCAATGCTCCACAGACGGTGTGCAGACTTATGGATAAGGTGATTCCGGCTCATTTACGCACCCAGGTTTTTATATATTTGGATAATTTATTGCTTATAACTGAGACCTTTAGTGAACACATTATTTTATTACATGAGATAGCATTACACCTGAGAAAAGCGAATCTGAACGTCAACGTTAAAAAGAGCCAATTTTTGCTCAACGAGGTTAAATATTTGGGGCACATAATTGGCCATGGAATGATTAAAACAGATCCAGACAAAGTAAAGGCAATTCGAGATTTTCCGCTACCAACGTCCGTCCGACAGCTAAGACGATTTTTGGGAATTTGTGGGTGGTATAGACGGTTTGTCCAAAATTACGCAACTATAACGTCACCTCTTACAGATTTGTTGCAAAAGAAAAAGAAATTTGTTTGGTCCGAGGAAGCCAAAAGTTCAGTCGAAAAACTTAAAGATTTACTTTGTTCAGCATCGGTATTACACAACCCGGATTTTTTCTTGTCCATTTTCTATTCAATGTGATGCTAGTCAGTATGGAGTAGTTCTGTATTAGTACAACGAAATGATAATAAATACGAAGCTCCTGTAGCCTATATGAGCCATAAATTAACGTCAGCCCAAAGAAACTACACTGTTTCAGAACAAGAGTGCCTTGCAGAAATCATGGCTATAAAAAAATTCCGTGCTTATGTAGAGGGACACGAATTTGAAGTAATTACGGATCATGCATCACTCAAATGGCTTATGAGTCAAACTGATCTACACGGGAGGTTGGCCAGATGGGCATTAAAGCTACAAGGTTTTAACTTTACGATTAAGCATAGAAAAGGTAGCCAAAATATTGTGCCAGATTCTCTATCACGTGTTTTCTTTGAAAATAATCAAGAAATAAGTACTAATATAAATGACTTATGGATAAATGAAGTAGAAAATTCTACTGAAATTGATCTAAACTCAAAAGAGTTTAGGTCACCTGAATATCTTTCCTTAAAGGAAAAACTGCAGGCCAAACAAAAATATTTACCGGACATACAAATTGTCGATGGTTTTATTTATAAACGAATAGAACATGCTACAGGTGATGAACTTTAAGAGCAGTTATCTTGGAAATTGTGGGTTCGCACTTCCTTAACAATTGACTTAATCAATAGAGCTCATGACCATCCCCTGTGTGCTCATGGAGGTATTGGGAAAACTTTGCGTAGATTAAAAACCTTCTTCTTTTGGCCGAAAATGTGCAAACAGGTTTCTGATTATGTTCTTTTGTGTGAAGTGTGTAAGCAAACCAAAGCGTCGAACAAAATATTACGTCCACCAATGGGTCAACCAGTTATGTCAGCACGAGTTTTTCAAAAACTTTATTTAGATTTCCTCGGTCCCTACCACCGATCTACATCTGGAAATATAGGTATTCTAATAGTGTTAGATCATTTATCTAAATTTTATTTTTTAGAACCGATTAAAAAGTTTACTGCTAATATTATAGTACAGTTTCTTGAAAAACGGATTTTTCATATTTTTGGAGTTCCTGAGTGCATTACAACGGATAATGGAGTTCAATTCCGATCACATCTGTTTAAAGAATTTTTAGATTCTTATGGTATTTTCCATAATTTAACAGCAATTTACTCACCTCAGGCGAATGCAAGCGAGCGAGTAAATTGATCAGTTTTCGCTGCAATCAGAGCATATGTAAAGCCTTCCCAACTGCGTTTTTTTTTTATTAGAAGATCCTAATACTGATCTAAAGAAAGATGAGAAACTGGAAATAGTAAGGCAAAGAGCTCAAGAAAACATCAGAAAATCTTATGAGAGAAGTGCTAAAACCTACAATCTAAGGTCTCGTCCTGTAAATTTTGAAATAGGACAGATTGTATATCGAAAAAACTTTGTACAGTCAAAGGCTATTTATCACTACAACAGCAAACTTGCTAATAAATTTCAAAAAGCCAAAGTTATAGCTAAAATTGGAACTTGCTACTACGATCTTCAGGATATGTCAGGGAAAATTATAGGTAGATTCCATGCGAAGGATATAAGAGCTTGACTTCAGCTTTTGTCTCATAGCGTGATACCATGCGACACAACCTGTTTTGTAATACTCCTTTTTTTATTGGTAAACAATATTTCTTCTATTTTCTATAGTTTTTTTATAGTCTTGAATATTAAATAAATACAACAAAATTGCCCCTAACGTATTGTAACTAATTTTTAAATTCTTCCCTTATAAATCTTCCCTATTAAAAATAAGATCACCTTATCCGTGTCTGATAGTATACTGGATTTATATTCGTTCTTTACTTTTACATATTTATCTTACCATTTTTCTTAGGCAATTACATTTTTACATGTTGCAAAATTAAGACAAGTATATACCATTTTAAGCTCTTTGTTTTAAAAAAGCTTGTTAAATTGAGGTTTGATAATAGGCAACGTGTTTAAGTTAAATCTTTTCGTTCTTGGCTGTATAACTAGAAAGATCTCAAAAGAAATAAAAAGTAGTGAAAAATAAGAAGAATTAGCAACATTAGTACATGTGTTTAATTTTACAAAAGTTGCTTATTTTACACAAGTTTTCCAGCAATTAAAATTGATTATAATTAATAATTTGTATTTAATCGGATTGAATATCAAGAGGTAATTTAAATTTTTATCATTATTACGTAATATAATTAAATCTATTCGAACTTCACTAAATAGGGAAAACGCAATTTTGTCAGTTTTACGTCTCTCGGGTATATTACGGATTAAAAGTCCAATTGTCGCTATACACGTGGCTAAACCCTTGAGACTATAAAATTTGAGGAATACTGTAAAAGCTGTTAATATTTTTTGGCAAAGAGCACAACGATCATCTTCAAAATTCCACCCTACAAAATCAGGACATATAGCCAAATCATGGACAGTTGTTCAGCAGTAAAGTTTAAAGCTATGAACAATCTACCATCAATAATCTTAACAATTATCAATACTAACTCATCTAATAATTTTATAAAAAAAAAACACATGAAAGTAACAATTTTAATTAAAAAAAAAAAAAAAATGGGTGATTTTCAACCACAAAAAAAAATTTCATTAGAACCATTATATTGTAAAAGTTCGTGCATAAATTGCAATACAACCAGCTTATACATTACAGATTTCGATTTTTACATTACGGATCGAGTATTTATCGAAAACCCTACAAAACCAATAAGTTTGCAGAAAGCCTTCAGCAGCGTTGGACGTCGATCATGTTCGTAAGTTTGCTCTATTTAACTATTCATTCATATTATCACAGAACAGAGATTTTATTGCTTTGAATTAAATTTGTGTCTCTCTCTTTGGAGCTTTTGAATGAAACACTTATTAATAAAACCTCTGTTCATTGTAGTAAAATCTACATACATACATATGTACCTACGTACATTTTTTTTATATATTACAATTCATTCTTACAATTTTGCGTAGTTTTTTTTTGTCACATTTTGGTTTGTTTTATTTTTTTTCGACTCTTTGTTTACTATTATATTAACCCATAGTAGTCGATAAGGTATTATTTCGACTTCAAGAAATGAATACATATAATAATGAAAATGTTTATGTATATAAAATAGTTATAATAATCATTATAATGCCCTGAAAATAACTAGTATATTTTGTTAAATAAACGATGAATTTCCTTTTCGTATTATATAAAAATAAAAATATGTTGGACTAAATTCTTTTGAATATGTAAAGTTTCTCTAGGCAAGGTATGGTGAAGTGTATATGGGGTTTTTCAAGAAAACAATTTTGGGCATTGGAAAAAGCAAAGGATGGGTGGGTTAAGAACCGAGAAAGGCGTTAACATCATAGCTTTTCTTTATGTGTAGAGACTATTGTAAGTAATTTGGTATGATTTCTTTGTGTTCATTTAAAGGGCAGATTAAACCGCACGTGATTTTTTTAATTTTTTGAATAAAGGTACTTATAGGAACATGATCCCCACCCACATATCCCGAACTAGCTGGCCTTACCAACACGTGCGTACCATTCCAAAAGTGACCATTAAATTAATATAAAGTTTAGGTTTCATTGTGACTAGTTTTCTAAATCGTTAAATTTTGACGAGTTACTTGACTTGAAAACAAAAATATCTAAACTTTACTTTTCACCAAAAAGAGACCCATAACAATTAAATGGCGCCCAACGTGGGGCCTAAAAATATTAAATTTTATTTCTATTCGCGTATAAAAATACCAAAAGATCAGATATAAACTAGTTGTTGGGGTACCTCAGTATACCATTATATTGATATGGATGCAAAGAATCTATAATATATTTTGTGAAATATTATTTCATTTTTGTTGTTTGTTTTTTTTTCACTAATTTGGCTATTTTTGGCCAAGAATGTAATATCTTTTAGACTTCTGAGGAATTATTGTATTAAGAAGTAATATTATTGTGTTACAATCCAGTATTTTCTTTAAGATTATTCATTCCTTTTTGTTGTATGATATAATATATTACATTTATCTGAGAATATTATTCAATATATTGAAAAGATTTTTTTTTTTGTTATTAGATAAAGAGCTTAGGAATTACGATTTAGTGCTAGTGTGAATCTATCCTTTCCGTCCACTTTTTATTTGGTCACTTTTAATATCCATTCAATATGTTGTGTAAAACCGAAAAATACCAAGTGAATCCTGTAGTCTTTAGATTAATACAGTATTTTTTTAACACTTTACACACCACCATATCAACCCAGCAGAAATTTTTCAAAATTCAAATTAAAAAAAATAATACCTCATTGTAGCATTTGTAAAAAAGATTATGAATTAGATGATGTAATTGTCTCAACCCCATGTGATCATATTTTTCACAAGGTGTGTATCATTAATGTTTTAAAGGAGACATTAGGTTGTCCAATTTGCGGAAAAGCATGTAGACAAAATAAGTTAAAATCGCATAATATATTAGTAGATAAAGATATCGCAACAGGTGTAACTCCAAAACAGAACATAACTGCGGAAAGGAGCAATCCCCAAGGTTCCGAAATCGAATGAAAGACCACCGAATAGAAATTTGCTATTTCCTATGTGCCAATCCCCTAGGTCTAATACGATGATGCTCGATCATTAGATAATTTAAACTATTGCAACTCGCAACAAAACTTAAATGTTGATAACGTAGGCGACAATACTCATCAAACTTTAATAAGCGAAGCAGTAAGAAGTCAATTGGCAGCAATTAATTTGAATCGCAATTCAAATTCTAGAAATAGTGTTGGATATCGTAATGCAAATGCCAATATAAATAGAAATATGCCAAATAGAAATATCCAAAATAGAAATTTACAGAATTTTAATCAAAATAGAATTAATAAGCCTTTAGGCTTATCAACAGAAAAGATTTCGACCATAATAGCTAGTTGGCATTTGAAGTTTAGCGGACAAGAGGAAGACGGTTTGTCTGTAGACAATTTTATCTACCGGGTTCACGCTTTAACTGTTCAAAGCCTGCGGGGAGATTTTAAAATACTGTATCGCCATATACACATGTTATTTACCGGAAAAGCAATTGATTGGTTTTGGCGTTTTCATCGCACAGCTCAGAATTTAGATTGGGAATCGCTGTGTAGGGAATTACGTAACCAGTTTAGAGACCGAAAATCGGATTTTGATTTTCGGGAACAAGTTAGAAATAGAAGACAGAAAATTGGTGAAAAATTTGATAGTTATTATGATTCTATTTTATATATTTTAGATCGTCTTCAGACACCGATACATGAAGAAGAATTAGTCGAAATCTTAAAATGAAATTTACGTCCAGAGGTGCATAAAGACTTTTACATTTTAAAATAAATAGTATATCACAATTAAGAGAGTTCGTGAGAAAGAGTGAAATTTTAGATGAAGAAGTGAATAGATATCGTTCTAATAAAACGTTTTTGCCACGAAAAATTTCCGAAATTGAAAATAAAATCGTAAGTGATGATGAAAGTTTTGTTATTGATGAAATAAAAGATTTCATTTGTTGGAATTGTTTAGAAACTGGGCACAAATTTCAAGATTGTTTAGGCGAAAGAAAAGTTTTTTGTTACGGCTGTGGGAGTCCTAACGCGTTTAAACCTAACTGTACAAAATGTAATCATTTTCCAAAAAACTTCCAAATCGGTCGCCCGAACAAGCAATTGCAAACAACAGCGACCCAACATTAATATCTTCTGCATCTCAAACGGATCAGACCCCAGACTTTTGCAAATCAGACATTGTACAATTGCGTACAAAAACATACACTATTTCTAAACATTTGAAACCTTATCACGTTCGTCTAAAAGAATATGAGGAAGCTAAATTAAGATTTTTTAACATCGAATTAGTCATAACTAAGTGCAAAAAGAAACCTAAAGGATCGACTAGTAGATTAAAAATATTTTGGAGAAAAGTTTTAGCCAATAGAAGAACTTTTTGTTCAGCAGTAATTTCTGATAAAAATAGTTTTGATTTAAGACCATTTGCTACAGTAACAATTTTTAACCAGGAGGTTGTAGGAATAATTGATACTGGTGCAACCGTATCTTGCTTCGCATCTGATTATGCTAGAAGATTTTTAGAGGAAAAGAAAAACACATATGATAAGTTTTGTATTCTCTTAAAAACGGCGGTTACATTTAGGGGTTTAACAAAAAAAGTAGACTTTTTGATAGTACCAGATCTTACTCAAAATCTATACTTGGGAATAGATTTTGTCAGAGCTTTTAAATTAGCAAAAGACTTGTTTGTTGATACCCGTTTAAATAATGATAGCTTTTATATTAACGAACTCGAAAATGAGGATAATACCCATATTTTGAGTGAAAACAAAAGAAAAGGCTCGAACAAGCAATATCTACATTTCCCTCTTATTCACAGGAAGGGCTAGGAAGGACGCCATTGGTAACTCATATCATAGACACTTCTAATAAAAAACCTATCAAGCAGAGACATTTTGCTGTATCTCCAGCTGTTGAAAAGTTGTTATTTGATGAAGTTGACCGGATGCTTATGCTAGGTGTAATAGAAGAGTCTCAAAGTCCATGATCATCGCCTGTGACGCTGGTGCTTAAACCGGGGAAGGTACGAATGTGCTTGGACGCCAGAAAATTGAATAGCGTTACCGTAAAAGACGCTTATCCTTTGCCTTTAATCGAGGGTATTTTCAGTAGGCTCCCAAAGGCGAGAATTATAACGAGCCTTGACCTGAAGGATGCCTTCTGGCAAATCCCTTTAGATGAAGGGTCAAAGGAGAAGACGGCATTTACCGTACCTGGGAGTCCTCTGTATCATTTCGTTACCATGCCTTTTGGTTTGTGCAATGCTCCACAGACGATGTGCAGACTGGATAAGCGAATCTGAACGTCAACGTTAAAAAGAGCAAATTTTTGCTCAACGAGGTTAAATATTTGGGGCACATAATTGGCCATGGAATGATTAAAACAGATCCAGACAAAGTAAAGGCAATTCGAGATTATCCGCTACCAACGTCCGTCCGACAGCTAAGACGATTTTTGGTAATTTGTGGGTGGTATAGACGGTTTGTCCAAAATTACGCAACTATAACGTCACCTCTTACAGATTTGTTGCAAAAGAAAAAGAAATTTGTTTGGTCCGAGGAAGCCAAAAGTTCAGTCGAAAAACTTAAAGATTTACTTTGTTCAGCACCGGTATTACACAACCCGGATTTTTTCTCGTCCATTTTCTATTCAATGTGATGCTAGTTAGTATGGAGTAGTTCTGTATTAGTACAACGAAATGATAATAAATACGAAGCTCCTGTAGCCTATATGAGCCATAAATTAACGTCAGCCCAAAGAAACTACACTGTTTCAGAACAAGAGTGCCTTGCAGAAATCATGGCTATAAAAAAATTCCGTGCTTATGTAGAGGGACACGAATTTGAAGTAATTACGGATCATGCATCACTCAAATGGCTTATGAGTCAAACTGATCTACACGGGAGGTTGGCCAGATGGGCATTAAAGCTACAAGGTTTTAACTTTACTATTAAGCATAGAAAAGGTAGCCAAAATATTGTGCCAGATTCTCTATCATGAGTTTTCTTTGAAAATAATCAAGAAATAAGTACTAATATAAATGACTTATGGATAAATGAAGTAGAAAATTCTACTGAAATTGATCTAAACTCAAAAGAGTTTAGGTCACCTGAATATCTTTCCTTATAGGAAAAACTGCAGGCCAAACAAAAATATTTACCGGACATACAAATTGTCGATGGTTTTATTTATAAACGAGTAGAACATGCTACAGGTGATGAACTTTAAGAGCAGTTATCTTGGAAATTGTGGGTTCGCACTTCCTTAACAATTGACTTAATCAATAGAGCTCATGACCATCCCCTGTGTGCTCATGGAGGTATTGGGAAAACTTTGTGTAGATTAAAAACCTTCTTCTTTTGGCCGAAAATGTGCAAACAGGTTTCTGATTATGTTCTTTTGTGTGAAGTGTGTAAGCAAACCAAAGCGTCAAACAAAATATTACATCCACCAATGGGTCAACCAGTTATGTCAGCACGAGTTTTTCAAAAACTTTATTTAGATTTCCTCGGTACGTACCACCGATCTACATCTGGAAATATAGGTATTCTAATAGTGTTAGATCATTTATCTAAATTTCATTTTTTAGAACCGATTAAAAAGTTTACTGCTAATATTATAGTACAGTTTCTTGAAAAACGGATTTTTCATATTTTTGGAGTCCCTGAGTCCATTACAACGGATAATGGAGTTCAATTCCGATCACATCTGCTTAAAGAATTTTTAGATTCTTGTGGTATTTTCCATAATTTAACAGCAATTTACTCACCTCAGGCGAATGCAAGCGAGCGAGTAAATTGATCAGTTTTCGCTGCAATCAGAGCATATGTAAAGCCTTCCCAACTGCGTAACATAAATTTATTAGAAGATCCTAATACTGATCTAAAGAAAGATGAGAAACTGGAAATAGTAAGGCAAAGAGCTCAAGAAAACATCAGAAAATCTTATGAGAGAAGTGCTAAAACCTACAATCTAAGGTCTCGTCCTGTAAATTTTGAAATAGGACAGATTGTATATCGAAAAAACTTTGTACAGTCAAAGGCTATTTATCACTATAACAGCAAACTTGCTAATAAATTTCAAAAAGCCAAAGTTATAGCTAAAATTGGAACTTGCTACTACGATCTTCAGGATATGTCAGGGAAAATTATAGGTAGATTCCATGCGAAGGATATAAGAGCTTGACTTCAGCTTTTGTCTCATAGCGTGATACCATGCGACACAACCTGTTTTGTAATACTCCTTTTTTTATTGGTAAACAATATTTCTTCTATTTTCTATAGTTTTTTTATAGTCTTGAATATTAAATAAATACAACAAAATTGCCCCTAACGTATTGTAACTAATTTTTAAATTCTTCCCTTATAAATCTTCCCTATTAAAAATAAGATCACCTTATCCGTCTCTGATAGTATACTGGATTTATATTCGTTCTTTACTTTTCAATATTTATCTTATCATTTTTCTTAGGCAATTACATTTTTACATGATTGTAATGTTGCAAAAGTAAGACAAGTATATACCATTTTAAGCTCTTTGTTTCAAAAAAGCTTGTTAAGTTGAGGTTTGATGATAGGCAACGTGTTTAAGTTAAATCTTTTCGTTCTTGGCTGTGTAACTAGAAAGATCTCAAAAGAAATAAAAAGTAGTGAAAAATAAGAAGAATTAGCAACATTAGTACATGTGTTTAATTTTACAAAAGTTGCTTATTTTACACAAGTTTTCCAGCAATTAAAATTGATTATAATTAATAATTTGTATTTAATCGGATTGAATATCAAGAGGTAATTTTAATTTTTATCATTATTACGTAATATAATTAAATCTATTCGAACTTCACTAAATAGGGAAAACGCCATTTTTTCACTTTTACGTCTCTCGGGTATATTACGGATTAAAAGTCCAAAAAATTTGAGGAATACTGTAAAAGCTGTTAATATTTTCTGGCAAAGAGCACAACGATCATCTTCAAAACTCCACCCTACAAAATCAGGACATATAGCCAAATCGTGGACAGTTGTTCAGCAGTAAAGTTTAAAGCTATGAACAATCTACCATCAATAATCTTAACAATTATCAATACTAACTCATCTAATAATTTTACAAACCAAACACATGAAAGTAACAATTTTAATTAAAAAAAAAAAAAAAAAAAAAAAAAATTGGTGATTTTCAACCACAAAAAAAATTTAATTAGAACCATTATATTGTAAAAGTTCCTGCATAAATTGCAATACAACCAGTTTATACATTACAGATTTCGATTTTTACATTACGGATCGAGTATTTATCGAAAACCCTACAAAACCAATAAGTTTGCAGAAAGCCTTCAGCAGCGTTGGACGTCGATCATGTTCGTAAGTTTGCTCTATTTAATTATTCATTGATATTATCACAGAACAGAGATTTTATTGCTTTGAATTAAATTTGTGTCTCTCTTTGGAGCTTTTGAATGAAACACTCATTAATAAAACCTCTGTTCATTGTAGTAAAATCTACATATGTATATACATATGTACGTACGTACATTTTTTTATATATTACAATTCATTCTTACAATTTTGCGTAGTTTTTTTTGTCACATTTTGGTTTGTTTTATTTTTTTTTTCGACTCTTTGTTTAACCCATAGTAGGCGATAAGGTATTATTTCGACTTCAAGAAATTAATATATTTAATAATGAACATTTTTATGTATATAAAATAGTTATAATAATCATTATAATGCCCTGAAAATAACTAGTATATTATGTTAAATAAACGATGAATTTCCTTTTTGTATTATATAAAAATAAAAATATGTTGGACTAAATTCTTTTGAATATGTAAAGTTTCTCTAGGCAAGGTATGGTGAAGTGTAAATGGGGTTTTTCAAGAAAACAATTTTAGGCATTGTAATAACCAAAGGATGGGTGGGTTAAGAGGCGAGAAAGGCGTTAACATCATAGCTTTTCTTTATGTGTAGAAACTATTGTAAGTAATTTGGTATGATTTCTTTGTGTTCATTTAAAGGGCAGATTAAACCGCACGTGATTATTTTTTAATTGTTTGAATAAAGGTACTTATAGGAACAAGATCCCCACCCACATATCCCGAACTAGCTGGCCTTGCCAACACGTGCGTACCATTCCAAAAGTGACCATTAAATTAATATAAAGTTTAGGTTTCATTGTGACTAGTTTTCTAAATCGTTAAATTTTGACGAGTTACATGACTTGAAAACAAAAATATCTAAACTTTACTTTTCACCAAAAAGAGACCCATAACAGATGCCTCTCCGTATGGAATAGGTGCCGTCTTAAGTCATCGCATGCCCGACGGCTCTAAAAAACCAATTGCGTTCTATTCCAGAATCTTGTCTAAAGCTGAAAGGGATTATGCCCTAATTGACAGAGAGGGTACGGCGTTAGTTGCAGGAGTTAAAAAATTCCACGAGTATTTATATGGCCGAAAATTTCTTCTAGTGACCAATCACCGTCCACTTTTAGGAATATTTAGAGTGTCTAAACCTGTTCCAGCCGTTATATCAAATCAGATGTTACGTTGGTGTATTTTCTTAAATGCATATGACTTTGATTTATTATATCGCCCTGGTAAAAAATTGGGAAACTCCGATTATTTGAGCCTCTGTCCCTTTCTGAAGAAACTTCTAAAAATGAAGATATTGATGATTTGTTAATTGATAGTATAGATTGTCTTCCACAAGACGCTATACAAATCGCCAAAGAAACTGGCAAAGACCTCTTATTGTCAAAAGTTTATAGTCGGGCGTTAAGGGGGTGGCCGGAAAAAGTATCACGATCTGATGATCATCATCAGATCATCATCAGATCATCAGATCGTGATATCTGCACTTAAAGGTTGTTTGCTGTGGGGAAACAGAACAATAATTCCGCCACAATCTCGTCAAAAAATTATAAACGCATTACACACGGCCCATCCAGGAATACTAAAAATGAAGACGCTTGCTAGAAGCTATGTTTGGTGGCTGCAAATCGATGCTGAAATTGAGCAAACCGTAAGACAATGCACCCCTTGTCAAGAGACAAGACATGAACCACCAAAAGCTGAGATACATTCCTGGGAAACAACTCAAAAGCCATGGTCTCGTTTACATATAGATTTTGCGGGACCGTTCCGCGGTAAATTATTTTTCCTTGTTGTCGACTCGTATTCCAAATGGCTAGAAGTGTTTATAGTGAAATCAACCTTCTCATTGTCGACCATAAAACCTTTACGATCACTCTTTGTTACGTTCGGACTACCGGACAGTATAGTGTCTGACAATGCGTCCGCATTCACCTCCGAAGAATGTAATAAATTCTTGACTAACAATTTAATTCGTCACATACGTGTTGCACCCTTTCATCCATCTTCTAATGGCCAAGCGGAAAGTTGCCCCTTAATATTGACATCGACTTACATCTCTCCCGATTCCAGTTTGACCAACACATAACCCCAAATAGCAGCACAAACCGTTAGCCATCTGAAATGATGTTTAATAGACAACTTAAATCATATTTCGATAAAATACATCCAAATGAAATAGCAGTAAGGAACGAGACCTTTTCCAAGAATTCTTTCAATATGTCTGAAACTGTATAGTGCAGGAACTTTTCCTCTGGCCCAAAATGGATTGAAGGTACGGTTATCGCTAGAAATGGTCCGGTATCATACTCCGTATAATTAAACAATTCGCAGGTAGTAAAGCGTCATTTTAATCAACTTCGAAAACGTATGCCGTTGAAATGGAGTTTTGAACACCAATTTGAAAATTGCTCATCAGAATCTGAGGAAACCGATGTCCAATATGAAACTAGTAATCCTATTAATGCTGAAGCACTTACTGATCAAACTTCAGAAAATCAACATGTTATGGAACCAGTTGTAACTGACAACAGTACCCCAAGGCGTTCAGCTAGAAATTGACGTCGACCAAAGTTTTATGATCCCACTGGGCGTTAAGGGGTGTTATGTACTCCCCTAATAATAATAATACCGATAACTGAGAACATTAATAGTAATAATTATTTGTCATCTCCATCATGATCATTATCATTGTTGGATAATTTGGTCATTCTCTTTTTATAATTAATTGTGTAAAGAAGTGATTTTTTGTATGTACAATAAAGAATTTAAGTAAAAGAAAAAAAAATATTTGTTTTTGTTTTCCCATAATAACTTAAATATCAAGTTATTATAGTAGGTCTGATAGTAATGCTTTCAAAAGTTTTGATTGTATTAAGTTCTTGTCAGTGTTTAATTTTTTTCAAAATTGTTTTTTGAAGGAATGACTCGAAAGAGCTGCAATTTTAAAATGTATTTTTAGCTCTAACCACTGGTTTTATATTCGCCTTACTGTAAATCAATACACAACCATCTGATACCAACGATCTGTCACTAAATTATATACAATATGTATGTATGTATGTATGTAGTATATTTGATATAAAACATGCATATATATTAGGGTGGTCCATAACTATGTATATGGGAAAAATAAAAATTTTACAATATCTATCTTCACAAGGCTGCCTTTGTTCCACTATGCAAACTGAAACACCAGACCAAAATTTGGATTAATTGGATAATATTTAGGACCCTCTATGAATTGAAAGTTGTGACTTTCGCAGATTTCGCAGTTTAAAAGTAATTTTTATACAAATTAATCAGCTATTACAATGTAATCTGAGAATCAATGTTTCACTAGATAACAGCAATACGCAATGGGTATTAAAGGATGAATAATTCTATGTTTATCCGCTAAAAGTGGTTTTACACGACGTGTAAAAGTCATATGACTTGTCACTTTTCCATGTGTAAATTCTAAACACGTCGTGTGAACCCTTTCAAACATAACATGTGTATTTTGTATGTGTACAATACATATGACATTTGTCATTTAGAACAATACATATAACATTTTTTATTTAGAACGTGTTCTATTTTGATGTGACAAAGCATCTGACATCCTGTAATGCCAACTTAATATTTTGCTATTTTAGGTTTTTTGTGGTACCAAAAGTACAAAGTTTGCAAATTTGCATCAGCTGGCAATACAAAACTGTGTGGCGGAAAAATTATATATTATAGGTTATGCCAGTTAGTTTGAAAGCAAACATTATAAACCGTATGTAAAATGCCTACATTGACAAACACATGAAATTACATATGGGTTATCAATCTGACAAGTCATATGACAAACACACCATACGAGTTTTATTTTAACCTGATAAATCTTGGTAAGTAAGACCTACATTACAATAATTATAAGGTTTGAGTATATCTAAGTAATGAGATTATCATCTCAATTGTGTTTTATACCTAACCTAACGAAAATATAAGACATCTTATACAAATCACTTGGTCTCAGAATTGTTTCTGATTACAAAGAGAGAAGCACTGCAGAGAAATGCTTACTAAATTGTACGATTATCTCAATCTTAAGAGAAATAAAGATATACCACTCGATAGCTGCCGCATGAAAGAGAAAATATATGACAATTAATACAAAAGTGGGCGGGATTGAACTATATTTAAAAAAATATATATCCCACATACATACGTGGCTATCTAGAAAATGTGTATTCCGCTCCTGTTGGTGTCTAAAATTAAATTTTCCCAATTCTTCTTTAATATTATCACCTGATTTGTAATTTAAATAATTCTTTCTTAGAGAGAATAAAAACGAACTTAAGCTTGACTATAAATTTCATTGTATGCAATACATAAATAGTTCGACTAATAATAATTAAAATTTTCAAAATTAAAAATCGCAGAGCACCGCGCAATCATGTTTACTCAACAAAGTTTGGTTTGATACTAGATTAGTGTTAATTAAAAACGAATGTTGGAAGTTAAACAAATAAACAAAAAGTAACTTTCATTGCTAACCGAAGGTTGGCTGAAGGAACAACAAAATATAAGGTGGTAAATATTAAAAGTCAAAATATTCAACAAGAGGGAAGCTTAAGGTAGTGGTAGACTTCGTTCTCACCAACTGACGATTGATAATTGAATACAAGTTTTCTCGTATTCCTTTATCTGGGTTTGGTTGGTTAAATAAATGATGCTTACAACTAAACACTACCCTAAGTAGATAGATACAAGAGTGCTGATGACGGACGTGGCTGTCTAGAAAATGTGCATTCCGCTCCTGCTGGTGTCTAAAATTAAATTTTCTCAATTTTTCTTTAATATTATCGCCTGATTTGTAATTTAATTAATTCTTTCTTAGAGAGAATAAAAACGAACTTAAGCTTGACTATAAATTTCATTGTATGCAATACATAAATAGTTCGACTAATAAAATTAAAATAAAAAAAAAAATACAGAATTTTTTAACAACATTACTTACTTTCAATTTAAGGCCTTTTTTCTTAAGGGTGCGAACAGAGTGGCCGATTGTTGCCGAGCTGATTGACGCTTATTGTGAGAACTTATTCATGCGAGAAACAACTTTGAGTGGACATAGTGGATGCCAGAATCAGAGCTGATATTTTATCTATTATTTGTGTTTTATGTATGTTTGTATGCATTTGGGTTTGTTGTTCATTCGTGTTTCTGAGATAGAATTATTCTTGAAATTTTTAATTTTTTTATAAGTTTTTTTTTTTAATATTTTTATAATTGTTATAATTTTATTTAGTTTTTATTATAAATTTGAATTTGAATTTTTATTTTATTTTTTAATTTTTAATTTTTTTTCCGCATAAACATCTTATTTTTAAGAGTAAGTGGAGAAAAAGCAGTGAAAGTTCGTAAGTTTAGCGATATGCATACTTTAAGACGCATAGCTAGTATTAATGATGAGTATATGGAATTTGGCACAAAAGTGTAGATAATTCTTCGAAATTAAGTAATCGATCTCCCGTGAAACGGCGTGGATGATGTTTAGTCGATTTGACACCAGCTTCCCATAAACCACCGAAGTGTGATGAAGCGGGAGGAATAAAGTGCAAGCCCTCATTATTGAGTGTGTCAGCCAAGTCATTGGGAAGAGAAGTTCTGGATTGGTTGTTTAAAGCTCGTAGCTCCTTACTTGCTCCTATAAAGTTGGTTCTTCTTGAGATAAATCGCCTAAAGGCAGCTAGGAAGGTCGCAGTCGTAAGGTTAGAAACCGCTTCGAGATGTATGGCCTTTGTGCACATGCACACAAAAGGACATATGTATCCTAGCTGGTGCACCCTGTGCATTATTTAATTTGTCTTTGAGTAAGGCAGTTTAGTCAGCTGAGAAAAAAAGAAGATGACTATAATAGTCAATAAAAAGAAAAAAAACGTAAACAAGAACAAGATTAGAAATTAAAATTGCTGAAAAGAAAAAATAGCGGGAGGTTTTTTTTGAAAAGATTAAAGAAAAGTGGCACGGAAACAAGAAAATGTCGGCCTCTTTTTCCTGGGGTTTGTGGTGATGTGACAGGTGGCTGCCGAAATTAAGAAGAAAACGAATTTTTGGACAAAGTGAAGTGTGTAAAAAGAAATACTAACCTTTTTGGTGCAAGAAAAGATGTCCAAATTAAACACAAGTTTGAAAAGTGTAAAGAAGTTTAAATTTGTTTAATAAATAAAATCTTAAAAGCTAAAATAACACAATTTAAAAGGTTAATATATAAAGTGAGTACTAAAAAAAGATCTAAGAAAGTACAAACTTAAAAGCTAAGAAGTAAATCTTAAAAAAAAACTAAAAAGTTAAAACTTAAAAATATAAAACCTAAAAAAAGTTAAAGCTTAAAAACTAAAAGGTTAAAACGCAACAGCTAAAAGCTTAACAACTAGAATGTTAAAATTTAAAATGTAAAAGGTTGAAACTTAGATCTAAAATTAAAAGACAATAAAAAAATTCAAACTATAACAAAACAAATATAAAAGTTAAAAGCTAAAATTAAAAAGCGCCAATCATCCAGCCACCAGTGTCACATCCAGCGAGGGAAGAAGCCGGAAGCTGATAGCATCGTCACCTACGGCGGTGCCTGGTACACCTGCCAGTTAAGACACGTACGGAACTAGACAGACGACAAACGGACCTGCAAATAAAATGTATATATATTTCTCCAAATTTATATAGTTAGGGAAAACACAGCAATATTACCTTTTTTTAACCAGTCCCTTTTGGTTTCTTTTGTGCAAAAGGTGCGCGTAACAATATTAGGGTTGAGATCAAGTCTAGGTTTCGTCAAATTTTAAGGGTAGTTGCCCACCACAAGGTGTAGGTGTTTGCCTTAAATATACAAATTTTAAGAGAATTTTATATATGTTAGAAAATTAAATAATACAACTTGTAAAAACACGTACGTAGGATACGCCCACGGACTGACGGCAGTACCAAAGAAACCGTCCTTAATAGAAGTTTGTCTGGCGTCACTTTAAAGGGAAAAGGTATAAATTTTTTTAAGATTTATATATAATCATTTCATATAAAAATTGTTTAAAAAAATAGTAAAATTAAAAGAAAATTTTTATTTAAGATCTCAAATATTGCTAATATTGTTTATATTAGATATAATATTGCTTAAATATTATATCTAATATAATTTTTTATATAATTAGAAATTATGAATTTTATTTAAATTAATAAAATTACCAAATTTTTATAATGTTTGTTAATTGAAAATTTTGGTTATATTTTGTTTTTAATATGGAAAATAAATAATTAAAATGCAATAGGAAGGTGATGAGGAGGTAAGTGCTAGGGATACTTTTAAAAATGTTGGCAAAAAATTATCATGGTGACATCCACCAAGATGTCAAGAGGGAGGGCCGCCAAATATAGCACAACAGAAGCTAGCCATGATTTGTGCTAAGGAGCAAAACGAAATGCAGAATACGGGATTGAAGTAGTTTTTTTATTTCCTTTTTAGGGTTCCGTACACAAAGTGTAAAAACGTAACCCTATTGTTTTCGCTACAATGTCTGTCCGTCTGTCAGCGCCTTTTACCTCTGGAACCGTAATAGGTAGACTCTTGAAATCTTCACAGATTATGTATAGCAACAAATACTAAAACTTATAGGGTGTTCCAATAGAGAGGTGTTATTCACGAATATGTGCATATTTCGTGAACTGTAGGTGGGATTCACTTGAAATTTACAAACAGTAATTTAAACTTAGTTCACTATATAAACAACTATAAAAAAATAAAAATAAAAATTAAAGGGTGTTCCGATAGTGGTGTGATTTGCATGTATAAGGCCTAAGTTTTGAACCATAATAGGTAGATGCTTGAAACTTTCACAGAAGGTGTATAGCCGTGGCCGCTATAGTAGCAAATACTAAATTTTATAGGGTGTTCCGATAGAGAGGTGTTATTCACGAATATGTGCATATTTCGTGAACTGTAGGTGGGATACACTTGAAATTTACAAACAGTAATTAAAACTTAGTTCACTATATAAACAACTATAAAAAAATAAAACTAAAACTTAAAGGGCGTTCCGATAGTGGTGTGATTTGCATGTATAAGGCTTAAGTTTTGATCCATAATAGGTAGACTCTTGAAATTTTCACAGAAGGTGTATAGAAGGTGTGGCCGCTATAGCAACAAAAATTAAAACTTATAAGGTGTTCCGATATAGAGGTGTTATATCTTGAACTGTAGGAGGCATAAACTAAAAATTTACAAACAGTAATTAAAACTTAGTTCACTTTATAAACAAGTCTAAAAAAATAAACCTAAAAATTAAAGGGTGTTCCGATAGTGGTGTGATTTGCATGTATAAAGCCTAAGTTTTGAACCATAATAGGTAGACTCTTGAAATTTTCACAGAAGGCATATAACTGTGGCCACTATAGCAACAAGTACTAAAACTTATAGGGTGTTCCGAAAGTGATGTGTTATTTGTCTTTGTATCTTTAATTCTTGAGCTATAGGAAGCAACAGTGATTTAAACTATGTTCGCGTTATAAGCAAGTATATAATATTAAACCTAAAAATTAACGGGTGTTCCGTTAGTGACATGATTTGGATGTGTATATGGCATAGGTTTAGAAAGATAATTGGTAGACTTGAAATTTTTACAGGATGAGTATTACTATGGCCACTATAACAAATAGTAAAAATTAAAGGGTGTGCCGACAGTGACGTGATTTACATGCACATTGACTAATTTTTTAACTATAATAGATAGACTCTTGAAATTTTCACAAATGGTGTATTACTATGACCCCTATAAAAACAATAAAAATTTAAAGCGTTTTTCGACAGTGACGTGTTTTGCCTGTATAACGAGATATTTTTTGAACCGTAATAAGTAGACTCTTCCAGTTTGTATGAAAGATGTGATGCCATGGCCGTTATGACAATTACTAAAAATTAAAGGGGTTTCTAACAGTGACATGTTTTTCACGTATAGTAACTTATTTTTTTAATAGTAATAGGTGGACTCTTGATATATTCATAGAAAGAGAATTGCCATAGCCACCATATCAAATAACAAAATTAAACGGTGTTCCGACAGAGACATGATTTGTACGTAAATAGCCTTATTTTTTGAACCGTAATAGGTAGACTCTTTAAATGTTTACAGTAGATGTTGTACTTCAGCCGCTGTAACAATTACTACTATCTAAAGGGTGTTCCATAAGTGACATGTTTTTCACGTATATTAATTTTTTTAACCGTAATAGGTAGGCGCATGTATATGTTTATAGAAAGTCTATTACCATGGCCGCTATAACAACAATTACTGATGCAATTTTCGCAATTATGACTTTAATTTCCAAATTAAATGGTGACTCCTAAGACATGAACAAATTAACAACTTGAATTTTTAAAGTTGTGCTAAACATAGTACGGCACCCTAAGTGTGTGAGTCTAACTCGCACTTGACTAATTTATTTTAATGTTAGTTCACTTTCGGGCTCCAGACTTTTTAAATATTTTAGTACGTTTTAGTTAAGCCTGCCATGATTTTTTTTTTGTAGTGCGAACAGGTTGGCCAATGGGTTGGCAAGATCCCCCCATGACGGCGAGCTTCAGCCGGAGCGATACGCCAGCATGCCAGCACCGCCAACAATCTGGCCACATACATGTTTTTGTTTTAACAACAAATTTTTACCACTGCTGCCCGCTACACTTCTTCGTAAATTTTATTGCTTTAGAGTTAGGGCCGCCATAATCTAATCCACTGTGCTTGAACGGTCTAGAAGACCTAACACGTACACATGGCAAGTTGCCCATAATTTGTTTAGAGGCTTTAACAGTATATTTTAAGCAAGTGACGCATTTTCGTTTTATTGATTTGGCAATATTTCGTGAAGAAATGATCCAGAATTGGGAACATTACATAAGCTTGCATAAGTTGAACTCTGCCATGTAATCTTATAAAATGAGCATCTGTAAAAATAAGAGCTGAAATGGGATCGTTTTTGGTTAGTAAAATTGGATGTTTTTTGCAATACGTAGCAATCGCCTTTTTTATTCTTCCACCTACACGTAGCACACCTTCATTATCTATAAATGGATTAAGTTATAAATTTTGCTATTTATATGTGAAGATTTCTGGCTTAAAATGCATTTAACTTCATCACGAAATGAAATTTGTTTTTACTAAAACCAGTTGAGCTCACTAAAGAGTATGAAGTTGCAGGTCCTGAGGAAGCAATCCTCTTGTCGCGCAGTCAGCGGGATTGTCTCTAGTAGAAATGTATTTCCAATCGATAATGTTGGTAAGTCGTTGTATTTGTGAAACTCGATTTGCTTCATAAACTGGTCGTAATGATGATTGGCATTTAATTCAATTTAGAACTGTACTGCTGTCTGACCAGCATTCAATTGTTACATTTAAAACAAAAAGAATTTTCAAATGTTGTTTTTGTTTTAAATGCAATTGTGCGAAAGAACGAATTCGTGGGACGCTGAAATAGGCAGCTTCAAAAGAGCTAAAATGGCGAAACTGAATTTGAAACATAATATATTAAGTATAGAATAAAAAATTTAAATGGTTCATGATATGTTTCTCTTTTAATAATTTTTTTATTATATTATTAAATTTTTCTCTACCAATTTCTGTTGTAAGTTTATAAAAAAAATCTTAATTAATTTACATATGTACATACATTTTTAAATCAAGAACAATTTGCCATTTACATAAATAAAAATTAAAAAGTGCAATAATTCAAACAATTTTGGTAAATTTCTTCTAAATAACCTTGATTTAGTTTTTTTTATATACATACATATGTATGTACATATTTCAATTTTTTGTGAAAATAAAATTAAAATTTTTCAACTGTCTGAAAATTACTGAAGACAAAAAGTTTTTAATAATGCAGCGCACAGTCATTTATAAACGGCTAGGCAAATTGATCCAAAATTTGACATGAGCATAGCAGAGGAGTATCTGAACTTAAGTTTTAAAGGTGGTTATCATAAACCCTCCAGGGGTGGCGCCATGTGGTCTCAAAGTCGAGAACCTCATGTTACTTGTAATATAAACTGATAAAAGCGTGATAAATATGGGAATATTTAAAAGTACATAGTTTTCAACGTAAAAATGATATTGAGGTGAATCTTTTTTTGTTTGATAGTAAATTACTATTACTATTTTAGAGCACCCAGATCAGAGAAAGCAGCCTCGTTATGATTACTTAGAGTTGTTGCAGTTGTGCAATGTATTTCTTGGAGGCACAAATAAGAGGTATTGCACTGATTCAAAACTTTAATACATGCATCACCAAGAATGAAGAACAGTTTCAGTATCTTCTCTAGTTTGTTCAACTTACAGACAACAGTTTCCAGCGTCAAAAGAAGCGACGTTAATGGGCGATGGTGCTAGTAAGAATTAACATTCCAGAAACCTGAATTATGGCTACTGTGAATGTAAAATAACATCTCGGTTGTATTTCTTTCTAAATTCTTAATAAAGTTATTTCATCAAAATATCGGATATTTATGTATTTAAAATTCTGTTTTTTACCGAAAAAGTGTTAAATCATAGGAACATATAAATATTGACCAAATATCCTGATTTTTTTGTCTCAGTTGTAAAAAGCCATATGTAATAATGGCAGGCTTGTGGAGAATATGTTTTCCAAAATTTTAAATTTTTGGACCACCCTAATACATGTTCTACATAATTTGTTAAGGCTAGTACGTGCTTGTCTGAATTTCTGTAAAAAAAACAGCCTGAATTCAGCTTTAAAAATTTTCAGGCAACTTTCTTAACCTAAAAAACTTATGCTTTTCTTTCCATAAAGTTAAATTTTTTCATAAAAAGTTACATTTTGAAATGTTATCGTTAAAGCTGTTTGGTAATCTGACCTATAAATTATAAGCAACTGAGTATATATTTATACATAATAGTGTAAAGCTACTTATATTATTATGTTTTTTCGAAATTTTCGATTTTAAATATTAACTAAACTATATTTATTAACATATAAATGAATTTTTGAAATCGTAATACTCTCTAAGTTGAAAGAATACTTATTAAAAATTAGGTGATTCATTTTAAAGAAAAAATGAGAAAATTTATAATTTTAGACGCTAGCAGAATGGAATCCATTTTCTAGAACATTCCATTCTGCTATAATTATTTAATATGAAAAATCGCAGGGCACGGCGCAAATATGTTTAGCTAACAAAGTTTGGTTTGATACTAGATTAAGGCCGGTGCACATAGAATCCGTCATACGTTATCGTACTCAACTGAAATCAAAGTAACAACGGAAGAGGTTGATACAATGAGTACTTTGTTGACGGATATTAAATCAGAAAAGAAAATACTTAAAAGGCTTTTTTCTCCATTTTACTTAATAAAATTAAATTATTTTGTTGTATTTTATTTTATTTTTGCTTCCACTCAACACAAAACTTTAATTTGGAGAGGGAGAGAAACAAAGAGAAACCAATTTATAGCTCTCAACTACTCTCAACGTACGTCAAAAGTTGCCCAACTTTCGTACTTTTCGTTGACGGAAACGTGACAACACTCATTTGTATTTAAACTTTCTTGTATGTTGAAAAAGACAACGTATGACGGATTCTATGTGCCCCGGCCTTTAGTATCAACTAAAAATCTAATTTTGGGAAAAAAAACAAATAAAAACGAAAAGTAGCTTTCATTGCTAACTTAAGGTTGGCTGGAGCAACAACAAATATAAGGTGGTAAATATTAAAGAAAAATATCAAACAAAAAGGGATGCTTTGGGTTGTGGTAGACGATGATAATTTGAAAGCTGAGGGGGGCACGATTCCTTATTTAATGTGAAAGTTATGTGAGTTCATTTTTGTCCATTCACCTGTATTTTTCATTTCGTCAATCATTTTTATAATTGTAAATTTCGTGATACTTCGGGACTTTCGTGAATGCTGTGTCATCGCCAAATGTCGAATTGTCGATGGACCCCAATATAGTGCCCTGGGGAACTCCAGCACACCATACCTTATCGTATGATTGAGAAACGTCGACAAAAAGCGCAGAGCAGTATTTTCTTTTTTCAAAAGTCTTCTTAACAACATTAACTAACCTGTGAGTTTGTTCGATTGTACTATGTTTTTTCTGAAGCCGAATTGATGGTTTGGAATACATCCTTTGTCCTCTCAAACAGATTTGACATATTTGATAAAAGGTTTATAGGCCTGTACGAATATACCTTTGTGTGGTCTTTTCCTGGAAAACGGCTTTAAAAATAAAAAGAATAATCTTGCGAGCTATACGAGGCAATTAAAATTTTCTCCAATCCAGGTTAAGGAGATCTAATTGATTGCCACTCTGCGATTTTTTTTTCAGCCACGAGCCACTCGACGACTACAGAATAAATTTGATTGTGTCTAATTAGTTGTCGGGTTGGTGTTGCATGTTGGGCAGTTGATTTAAGGTTTATATCAAAATCAATAAGACTCCGCTCTACGTCTTCAGGTGTTCTTAGCGGGATGTTTTCCGAACAATGAGTACTGAGTTATTTTTTATATATCAACCAATTTATGTTTGTGCTAGTTCTTCGTAACACGATATTTTTCTGGTACTGATTTTAAATGTGGTAAAAATTTGGTGAAATTCTACTTCCATAAAGTGGGTCAAGAGATCAATTGAAATATTAGCGTATAATTGCGTGTTTGAAATATTTCATTAATAATTGTGTAAGTGCAGGTATGCTGTTTTAATTAGTTGTTACTCTGAATATAATTTCAAAGAAAAATAGTGTATAAAAAGCATACACTATTTTTATTACTAACTATTTTTATTACTTTTATTGCTTTATAACAAAATAAAATCTAATATTGATATACACTATTTTGCAAAAATATATTATTTGGAGTCAATTCAAATAAAATGGTGTATACCATACAAAATAAAATAGTGTATAATGATTTGCATTCATAAATCAAATTGTCTAAGTGACATCATAGTACTTTGTATCTCCTTTATTTGCAATTAAAGCAGTTATAAATTATTGAAATAGCATCTACTAGTAGTCTGATTATTCCACCACATGTTTAAATGACCACAACTTAAAACCATCGATTATTTTCTGAAATACTACTTCCCCAAAGTCTAATAAAACAAAAACTTTAAACTTCATTATCTCGAAATGTCGAAAATATTGTTTAATTCGAGCCTTTATTAGTATTGCCGAACCACCACATGCTCTGCCATGGGAGTCTTTAGAAGCTATTTGTTGTTAACCCTTAAATGCCTCAAGTTTCAAATTTGATACCAGACTTTAAATCGAATCACAGAATAAATTATTAACATTTTTTTTTAATTAAGGAGGTGGTTGATGTTATACTGAAATTCAATACAACTACTAATTGACTGAATTAATAATTTAATTGAACAACAACAAAAAAGGGGAAAAATTCTTAATTATTTTTATTACAATATTGATTATAGTGGTAATTTATTCAATAAATTTGTTAATTTCTATTTTTTATACTTTTCAAATGAGTTGACTGCTATGATGTACATATGTATGTATATATTTTTTGATTAAGAAAATATAAAACGATATTGAAAAAATAAAAAAGTTTATGAAATTTGTTGTGCAAATATAGCTATGCGTAAAAAATCAGTTTGAAAAATAAAATGATAGTTTATATATAAAATGTTAGTATATCTAGTTAAGTACATAGTTTGTTGCAAATTAAAATGGTAAGTTTCATAAAAATCTAGTTAATTTCTTGAAATTTCATAATTATTTTTTTTTGAGAACTCAAATTTTTATGCATACATACAAATGTATATACTTAGGGAACAGATGGGAGTACATATGTTCTTCATCTATTGCTAGGTGCATAAAAATAGTAATAACGAAGTCTTTTTCAAATTTCTTCTTTTGCGTTCTTTCCTATTTAGTTCTTAAAAAAAAACTGCTCTTAAAACAAATTAAAAAAGAATAAACAATGAGAGAAAATTAAAAAACAACAAAATAACTCGTATATACTCAATTTTTCTCATACTTGCTTTTAACTAAACTAGTAGAAAAATTTCACATTAATCGTTATTCTAAATTCAGTTTTCGATTTGGTTCCTATAATCTTGAGTTTTTTTTGATATAGCTTCACCTTTGTTTTAAATTGTATTTGAATAACTTCATATACCAAGAAGTGTTGTTGAAGATCGTAATATGATCAGATGAGTCCAAATTAATCCGATATCAGGCGACAACTTAGTGACACCATATTAAACAATGGTCAAATACGTCTGAGGCAACATCATATAGAGGTGTTGTTTTACATAGCATCATGAGAAACGCAGACTACTTAAAAATATTACCTACCTATCTTTACGATTTTTAGATATAAGCGCATATCCTAAGGAAGAACTTGAAAAATTATTGAGCAATGTCTGAATGCTGTGGCCTCCACAAAGTCCTGACCTCAATCCAGTTGAGAATTTGTGATCAATTGTAAAAAGACTATCGTGAAATAATATGAAAATAGGTAGAAAGTATGTTGAAACGCATAAATAGTGTACTACAAAATAAAAGTACTTAAAATATACAATATTTTAAATGTTACCAGAATATACAGTACATAAGAGTTATTTTTATTTTGGTTTGATTTTTCTTTAAATATGTATTTTTATTTATAAATAAAAAAAAAATAAATGATTAAATCGCTTCATTATTACTATTTTTATGCTCCCTACTGTACATATGGTATGGGATACTTATTACAACAATTAAACTTTTACTCTAAATTAAAGGTAAGGTAACCGTTTAAAAAGATATAATAATAGTAGTTTGTAATAAAATAATCTTATAGAAAACTATATTTTTGTGAGAGAAATTTATATTTCCGTCATAATTTACACAAATTTTGCACCGTTTTTCAAATCATAAAATAACGCCTGAAGTAACTAAAATTCTATCTTCAACCTACAAATCTTTTGATCTCCCTATCACAGAATTCATTGGTAATGGCATTGAATATTTCCTTCCTTACTGTGCTGAACTTGAACAACAAAGCTGCGCAATATTATAGCATATAATGTTATATTATTTTTATACCTTATAATTATATTGTACTTTACAACACTGAAAAAATAATAAATTAAAATAAATTATTATTTTTTCTCTATCTTCATTATTTGGATTCCAGTAAAATTTGGGCAGATTTTATATTGATTTTAACAATCAAGTATATGATGGAAATTTTAAATGAAAATGGTTGTTATACACTTTTTATTGCATTTTGTATTCGTAAACAAAATCACATCATTTTCATAAAAATAAAAATAATCATTGATTAAAAATTATTATTCTATAATTTCTTTTTTTCATTTAAACACGCCCTTAATTATTTTTAGTTTTAATTACAGTATATTATTAATTCGATTCAGATTTTATTTAATTCAATTCAAAAACTCCATAACTGTTTTGCTTAATATAATAATTATCTTTAGTGTTTTTAATTTTATTATTAATTAACTTAAATTTTTGAATTGATTTAAATAATTATTGTCTTTAAATTATTTTGTTGATTCAAAAAATTTAGTTTTTGAAACTTTTACAATTTTGATAATTAATATAATCATATTGGTGAGAGGTGCAAAATTGAACATTTTTATGCTTGACTTAACCATTTTAGTAATTAAAATAGTTTTGACATTTTTTCTGTGATTGTACACTTGCAATTAGTAATTTTTTTATTTTTTGATGTTATATGTCATACCATTGAATAATATTATTACGATCTAAAGTGATAAAATAAATATCAGTTGGCAAAACTGCTTTAGTTACATAAAATATAGTTTTTCCCCCGTACTGAACGAGTAAGGTGTTTTTAGAGAAATTGTAACATTATAAATATTTGTCTCATTTCATTTTCTCAAAAAATAAAAATATAGTCGACGTTAGTAAGTATATTATTTTTACTATAATACAATTGTTTTTAGTAAATGCCTGTTTCGTGGTAAGAAAATCCGTTATTTCTATAAGTAACAATTATGATACTTCAGGCATTCCAGGCTGTGTGAAGTCAATATTTTTTGTTTTGGATTTCTTTTTATTTTAGTTGTTTCTCTGCTTAGTTTACCATTGGAATAAATTTCTTCTTAGAAATTACTTGTGCATAGTTTTACAAAATATTACAAAATTATCATAAATGAAGCCACAAGAAAACGAAGAATTTTTGAAAAAACGGGAAAATGGTGAAATTTCTGAGGATGAAACTAGTGATAATGAGGATGACATCGATTACTTTTCATCCCAAAGACAGCATCAGATTGAAGAAGAAGATAAGGATAATGAAGCAAATCTTCCCGCTGACCTTGACTTAGATGAAGACTCACCTTTAGTACAAATATTTTCAGAGAATCCACATTTGGAGTCCGCAGAAAACAACTCGGAGACTTTGGTGACAAACTCCAACTGCAACACCCGAAATATAGTATGGAGAGTAAGAAATATGGATATTGTACAAAATGCTTTTAATTTCGGAGGAAATACTGAACATCCACTTGAAATTCTTGAGCTGGAAACGCCTTTTCAATTCTTTTCTTACTTCTTTGATGAATATTAAAATTCCTAGTGGATGAGTCAAACAAGTATGCCTTTCAAAAGGCATACTTGAACTTGTTACTGTCCCAGAACTACGTAAATTTCTAGGTATTCTTATTTTTACTAGTGTTTACCATTATCCTTCTCTTAGGTCGTACTGGTCAAATAATGTAAAATTTTATCCAATAGCACAAACCATGAATCGAAATAGATTTGATAAAATCAGACAAATTTTTCACATGAATGATGATACCAAACATTTGTCCCCTGATCATCCCCAGCACGACAGACTACATAAAGTTAGATCAGTGATAGACCATTTGAACAAAAGATTTACTTCTTTGCTATTTGACCATCGGCTGTCATTTGACGAACAAATGTGTGCCACAAAAGTGAAGCATTTTATGAAGCAATATCTTCCGAATAAACCACATAAGTGGGGGTTTAAATTATATGTTTTGGCTCTCTTTCGGGATATGCATATCACTTTGAAGTGTACTCAGGAGCTAAGAATATTGAACGTTTACCTGGCGAACCAGACCTAGGAGCGGTATCAAATACAGTTATACGATTGTTACGACCAGTTCCAAAGCACGTAAATTATATAATTTATTTTTATAATTTCTACACAAATTTTCCCCTGCTCCATTATTTAAGCAAAGATGGAATTTTTTGTCTTGGTACTGTACAGAGAAACCGACATGGAAAGTCTTGGAAAATAAGAAAGAGAAAAAAGAAATTTTAAAGTCTAACAAAAGAAATGTTAAGTCTAGAGGAACATACCATGAAAATGTTGCTACTTTTGAAGGTTTAGAGTTCTCTGCAACAAGCTGGAAAGATAATAAGCAAGTTTTACTGCTTTCCACCTATGTTGGTGCTGAGCCAGCAGAGACTATATCCCGCTACGATAAAAAATTGAAAATGAACCTCCAAGTATCATGTCCTCGAGTGATAAAAGAATATAATGCTCACATGGGAGGCGTAGATCTAATGGATAGCTTCCTCGGCCGGTATCGCATTCGCATAAAATCTAGAAAGTGGACAACGAGACTGTTCTACCACTCGCTGGTTATGACTGTGATAAACGCTTCGGTACTGTATAAAAATATCAGTGTAATAAAAGGGAAATCTCAGAAGGATATAATAAAGTTAGCTGACTTCAGAACCGAGCTTGCTGACACCTTATGCCGGTATCAATGTCGGGCAGATAGTAAAAGAGGAAGACCAAGCACTTACAGTGGAAGAGAGGAGATACCACAACCATCCAAAAGATTCCGGTCAGGAGCAGAGGTGCTTCCCCCAAATGACGTGCGATGTGATCGTGTTGGATATGAAAAAGCATTTATGGACTCGCGAAATAAATGTAAATATAAGAATTGTAGGAAGCTTACTTTTTGGGTTTGCAAAAAATCTAAACAAAAACAACCAATGTTTTGCATTATTTCATGCTTAACTACATTAAAAGTTACGATATATTTATTCCCCAAATGCCTAAAGTATCAAAATTGATACGTGCTTTATTTTTGAAAATAAATGTATAAAAACTTAATTAATAGATTTTTTATTATTTGTCCCTTTATCTGGTAAACAAAATTAACACATTGATATAATTTTAAATTTCATTTGAAAAATCAGGCTTTTAAGGGTTAAGTGAGTCTCTGAAACCAGCATGACATCAATTTGTTAGTTCATAAGGAAGTATTCGAGTTCATTTTTGTATTGGCGTAAGCCGTTTATGATCCAAAAACATATTTTTAAACAACATGGTTTTTTTTAGTGCCGCGTGCAACATCATATTGCATGCGAACCATTTCTTGCATCATGCTGCTCATAGAGCTCATAAAACTGTTTAAAGAATGCACTAATGTCTACATGTGGTGTTTGTTTTTTAGGTTCTGGGTGCAAATTTGGAATAGAATTGGTTGTCGGTGTCGCTTTGTGTACTGAGGTATGATTTTTTTTAACATATCTGCGTATGAACCATGTTGTTTTGTTGTTTTGTTGGTTGGGCTAACTGAGGATAATGAGCATTTGCTTGACATTGTGGGCGCTTAGCAGGAGTATATAATGTCTGAGTTGACTTCCTTACCATAGAAAAAACTGGACAGCCTCTGTAGTTAGCAGTGTGATTTCCACCGCAATTGCTATATTTTTTAACCTTCGAGTCATCCTTTGGTTTGTCGCATTGGGCGGAACAATGTAGCTCGCCACACACAACGCAAACCGGAGGTAACTTGCAGTAAGTCTTTGTATGACCGTAATCTTGGCAATATAAACACTTAACGGATCCTGAACGCTTATGTGGTTCCTCCACACTTATCCTGCGGTGTAACAGATATTTTAGATTATAAATGGGGTGCGTTTCGTTCTTATTTAATTTATGATATCTCCAGAGGTGCCAATAAACAACATTTAATAACGAATTCAAGTATGCAATTGCTATGTTATCCAAATTAAAATGATATGTTAATTTATGAGAACGGCCTTTGTAGTCTTTGAATTTAATGAGGTTTTATTATTGTATTATAAGGATAAATTGCAGTTATAATCGATACTTGTTTTCTTATTGGTTTGAAAAAAAAAATTTTTTACCGATTTTTTACATATCAATATGATGAATCAATATGATTATTAAATTTTAAATCTTTATCAATAATGAAACCTAAATACCTAATTGGGTTGGTTCTCTATAAATTTATTGTTTATTTTAAAGATTTGGTAGATATTAGCGTTTGTTTCCATTATTTTCGTTTTAGATTCATTGAATTTAAGTTTATTCATATTCAGCCATATGTTAATTTATTTCATATCATGGGTTATATAGTCGTTGCATTGTTCAATTGAATCTGCTTCTGTGAATATAAGTGTGTCATCTGCGTATAAGGGGATTTAACATTTTTCCACCACGTTTTGGAAATCGTTAGGGGCTAACCATAAATGCTAGCAAATCAGACGCTATGCATTTCATTCGAAGGTGGAAGGGTATAGATGTTGGATTTTTAAGGAAGGTTTGTCAAGGAAGGTTTGTCAAGGAAGGTGAACTATCAGGTAGTTATTCAGGATAAGGAACTTACCTGGAACGATTATATTAAAATTACAGCAGGAAAGCAAAAAGGATCTTGTATCAGAGTAAACGAACATAGGGCATAAGAGCATCCTGGACCTAGTTAGTAAGGAGGTTATGGAAGCTCAAATGGCAAATGCATGACTAGAAGAAAGATAGTGTAAAGATTGCATCATACTCATTGCGGAATGCATTATAATGAGTTTATGGACGATAGAGCAGGAGCAGGTGTATACTTCAGCTGAGCTGAACTTGTCCTGTAGTCTCCGTTTGAAGTAGTAAGTCTCCGTTTACTACGCAGAATTGCTTGGGCTGCTGCATGCGTTGGATCACCTACTGGAATGTCGGTGCAGGGAAGAAAGGTTCTCATTGCACTCGACAACCAATCGGTTATAAAACGCATGAGGCAGGTGAATGTGTAGTGTTGGAATGTGTTTTAAAACTTAAGATATGTGCCTCGGTTAATAAGGT